>JANHZU010007854.1:180563-192537 GCA_032468055.1 Acrochordus granulatus | reverse complement strand
CAGGCCTCTCTCATCTTTTTAAGTGGGAGAACTTGCACAATTGGTGGCTGACTAAATACTTTTTTGCCCTACTGTATCCTGTGATTTTTCCATTTCCCCAATTCAGTTCTTCCACTTAGGTGACACATTCCCACTACTGCACCTTTTTGTGGGTGGTATGATTGTGTGATCATCTCAGTTTTAATAAAGTAAACATAAAGTTTCATTGAATTGAGAAACTCATCTCCTGATTATTCTGTAGACATGCCAATGAATGGAAATGGTCTGCCATAACTTTCCTCTAGAATGTTTTCTGCACTTCCTAATCTAACATATAATTCTAGGGTTTCCTAGTAGCCTTTCATATAAATAAGCACAGTTATTGATCAATTCTTGAGACTAGAAAACTGACAGGAAGGAGGTGCTTGTAACCTTGGATTGAGATAGACATGCCATTGACTATTCATCAGCAGCCAGAATTCTCAAATTCACTAATCCACCTTTCCAGACAATATATTTTGTTAGTCAGCTGCAAAACACAGAGAATAGTGATTAGAGTCAGGACAATATATTACTTTAGCAGGGTATTATATCACTAAGGTAAAGCCTAAGATTTGCTTCTAAGGAAAGGCTTACAAGTGGAGAATTAAAACTGATACCCAAGAAATATTTTCCATTTATATAAGCTGAATTTACTCTTAAACATATTTTCAAAAATCTGACTATGTTTTGCATCCTTACTGTTCCTCCCTCTTTTCCTATGAATAAAACAACCCCCTAAAATCATCCAGAAGGATATGTTAAACTTCTGTCTTACTAATTTCTCTCCAAGGACTAAAGCAGCTCACTCTAAATCCTTTCTAATGCAGCTTTTTCAGCAAAGTAGCACAATGCTGTAATATATAACTCCCCATTTATTTTATTATTTATGCTTTTCACCTTCATGAGAAGAAATAAAGCAAGAAAAGATTTGCATTGGCACGTTCTTAGTGTTTTTTTTAAATAAGGGGAACCTTCCAAGAGCTAGGAATATGCATTGCTTATTATCAATGGAACAATATCAGAATTAAAAAGACCATATTGAGCCATATAGCATAACAAATCAGTGCAATACAGTACAGAAAATCAGCTTGTCTTTGCTTCACTTATGAAACAACTTGAAAACAACAGGCAGAAAGATGATAGAAAACTAAAGACTAAGATGCAGAACTTAGGATAAATTTATTTTACATGAAGTTTTTTTAAAAAAATTCTCTCTGTTACATGGAAATTTCACAGAGATAATCCAAAGGTTTTTTAAAAGGGATGAGATTAGGAAGCTTCTCAGCCTAAGATCAAAACTATCTTCTTTGCTTAGTTAGCTGTCTGATAAACTCAGTTAAGTTCTAGTATGAAAACTCTACTATAATCTATTTTATTAACCCCATGTTACTAAACTCCTAGTTCAACCCACAGTTCTTTCTCAAGGCACACATGACCAGGTTCAAGCTTCATACGCATTTTTTGAAGACCCACCTTTCTGAAAAATATTCTATTGCTGGGAACAGTGGAAGAAAAGCAGCAAGATGGATAGACCCAGTTACAGTGGCAGTGAGTGTAAAGTTATCATCTCTCATAACAAGCTACAAGTTTGTAATGCTGAAATGTCAACAGGTTGCAGCAAATGAGATGAGACATTTTGAGTTTTCTGAGAAACAAACCCAACAGGACAGATCCTTCAGCCAAAGAAATATCTGTGTAATTCAAGAACCAAAAAAGGTCAATTCCCTGAAACAAAGGCTGTTTTCAGTAACCATTTTACAATCTTGTTCATGGCACTGCACAAGCAATGCCAAGATCGTGAGACAAATGATTCACTTTTAAAGATAATCTTTGCCTGCCAGTTCAAACAAGAGCCTGGTAAGTCCTCATCTAGTCTAGAATTAAATGTCTGATATAGGTGTAATGAGCAAAAATAAAACTGAGCTAAATCTTGAGACTCTAGCACCAGACTCTAGCACCAGTGGTACATCTTTAACTGTTACCATATCTGGTAAACTCTTCTAGCAGGATACATCTGACTAATACAAGCCTGCAATTTAACACATTTGTCTAGGAGTCACCATAATGCCGGACATAACTTCTCAGTCATAAATTTAGGTAGCACATCCACTTGTGCTCCTCTGCTCATTATATACAAAACCATAGTGCCCTTATTTTCTAGTGAAATAGCCTAGTTCTCTTTACATCAGTATCCTGAGTTCCTATGTAGAATTCCTTTGCATAGTTATCATCCATATTATCTACATATATCGCATTTGTTTCTTTACTTGGTCTCTCCCCCCTTTCCCCATGCAAACTGCTTCAGAGTGCAAAGTCTAGCAAAATGATTAACCCTTTGTATGGATTATACCCCTGCTAAGAGCAAGACATTATCTACTCTGCTGAAGGAGGTCCTATTTTGTGTGTTTAGAGTTCTAGAGTTTGCACGTTCATCCCAAGAGAGACAGTGGGAAAATCTCTACTCTTGATTGGATTTCTTGTTGTATGCTTGATCTGCAGGAATTGCTTCAGTGTTATATTGTCTAATTTAAAGATTCTATTATTGAATCTGCCCTGATGTATTCCCATGCTTTGTCCAGAATCAAATCCACATCCTCAAAATCTTCTTTGGCAGTTTGAATCTGTATCATGGATTTACTGAGTTGGACAAAATTACAGTCCAGGCTCAGCAGCTTTAAATTAGTAAGACGTTCTTCAAAAGATACTATTCTTTTGGAAGATTTCAGATATTTCCCTTGAGTGTAGTTTTCAATGTTCTGCAAAGTTCTATAGCTCTTTTTTTGGAGTCAGTGGCAGTGCGACTAAAAACATCAACTGCTGTCTGACTAACCACGTTTTCTGTTCACCCTGTTTGTAGAGTAATCTATGGCTGGCACGTACGTACAAACAATCTGCTTAAATTTTTCCAAGATTCATCAGTGTTATCTAAGAACTGCAGATCTTTGAAATTCTTAGATGCTTCATCTTTTCTCTTTTGTGTATTGCCTTTCTTCCTTTTTTTGCTCCTAGTACCATGTGCTGTTCTTACATTGATAAAAGACAGAGTCAGAGGCTAAGAAGAACTCTTTTATATAGTAAATTTAATTATAAAATAGATAATTACACACAGTTACTGAAATGAACTGCTGCTCTTAATGTTTACTGCTTTGCTAACCAGTGTCAGCCCATTCTCTTACTGTGACGTAGCCAACAAATTTGATTTTTCTTTCTTTTTCCTTCTAAGAAAGGAAGAAGAAGAAGAAAAACCAACAAAAGAAAAATAGGCAAAAAGAGAAATATAAAACACAGAGAGAATTCACGGGTATCATAGAGTGAAATAGGACTAAACGTGTCTGGCAACATTTACAATATTTCACTGATATTAATTAACTGAATATATTGTATTGTTTTTAAAACTGGCTTCAGAGCAGCTCTTCTTCTGTACAGTTGCACTGAAGGAAATCAATTCAGCATTTAATGGAGATGAAGGTATAGGAATACTGGAGAGTGGAGATGATTCAGAAATGTCCATGTAGAGATGCCCTGGCCCTAGTTTTGCAGTAGAAGGAAATCATGATTTTAGAATTGCATTTTAATAGCCTCTACTATTTATGTGTTTCTAAATGCAGTGTTTCTGTGACTCCTCTTCGAATATAACATATCCCACATATTAAAGGAGCAATATAAATTATTTCTCAGCTTACGTCTTTAATATGAACAAGAAGTGACGATTTTGGATTGATCTTCAGCCACAGTCAGTGATTGTCTCAAGTAATGCAGCAGTATGAATTTGGATTCATAACACAGTACATTTATAATTAAATTGATGATTGCAAACAATCTGGGAAACATTACCCTGTCGTGAGATGGGAGGAGATTAATTCCAGTAAGATGATGGGAGGAAGACATAGATGATAGGAAAATGAGGATGAGAGTGAAAATCTGAATATTAAAATCTAACAAGACAAGTAAATTGCAGGACTCTGAGAGGATAAGTTAAAAGATTGAAAGACAAGCTGTCCAAACACTCTCTAATGATGTTCAGTAACCTGTTTATTTATAATACCAAATGATCTGCTCTTTTTAGAATGAAACATGAATCATTTTATCTTCTATAGGTTAATGTCAAGCTCTTCTAAAGCTTTTCCTCATTAATTATTTACAGTGTCACTGGAATGGTTTAGCAATTCCAATTTTATTCCATCCCATGCCACTGACTTGCTTCATCTTCAAAGTATGATTTATCTTGCTGTTTTCTGTATTGTCAATAAAACAGCCCTTCCTCTTTAAACCACCAGAATTCCACAGTATGCATATAATTTTACACCACAGCATAAAATTCATACCTAGCCTTTTCCACACAATTTTCAGAAAGGTCTGTTTATGTGACCCAGACTAGCCTGGATTGTTTTGGGTAAATTTTGTCTTCTAGTAGTGCTGATATGAAGAAAGTGCAGGTGGCCTATGAGGAAGAACAGGATAGGCATGAAATTAACCACTGATCAGTCAATCACTGTCTTTTTAGAATATTCACAATTCACCCATAAAGGCAGATCATGTTAGCAGCTATGAAACGTAGGAAAGGAAAGTCAGGGCACTTTACCATTATCTTGTCAAGACAGCATATAACTCCAGCAAGAACTAGATTCATAATTGTGAAAGGCTCCAACTATGAAAAATATGCTGTATGAATGAGTTTTATCTTTCATGTGGGTCTCAACTGGATGGATGGAAAGATGGCTAAAAGGTAAAGGTAAACATTTCCCCTGCCAGTTGTGGGTGACTCTACGGGGAGGTACTCATTTCCTTTTCCGAGCCAAAGATACTTCTGTGGTCATGTGGTTAGCATGACAATATGCTAAGGCACATGGATGCTGTTACCTTCCCACCAAAGGTGGTACATATTTATCTACTTGCATTTTTACATGCTTTTGAACTGCTAGGTTGGCAGGAACTGGGGCAAGTAATGGGAGCTCATCCATTACTCTTGGGTCTTGAATTGTCAAGCTGCTGACCTTCCAGCCAACAACCCCAGCATCTTAGCCACTTGTACCACCAAGCAATGGCTAGATATAGATACAAACAAAGATAAAAATAGGATGGAATTGATAGTTTTATTCCCTTTAGCTTTTGAATTCCAATGGGGCTCTTCCTCAGAAGGAGCAAAATAACCACACACCATATCAGAATATCAAAATGAATGGGTGTTTCTCCGTATATATATACTGCCATGCCCACTATTTTTTGTACATTTTGCTTGCTCTGCCTTAACCTGGTATTATTTACTCTTGTGCTATTAATCAGTTCTTTGAGCACCTGGAATCCTGCCTAATTAACTGGAATGATGTCAGTATGGAGGAGGTGGGACTGCAGGTGCTGATAGCCAACATTTTGCCTTTACAAGAACGAGAAGTATGTGTTTACTTAGTATGATCTAATTGGGTGGCTCCTTTTTTTGCCATTGACTTGGGCTCTTTGTTACTTTATCTCAAGAGGGGTAAGGGGAGAAAGGTGGAAAAGGAGTGCAATCTGTGCTGGCCATAAGTTCTTTTTTACTGTTTTTTCTGTGGAGAAACAGAAGGGTGGGGGGAGAGAAGGAGCAATCCATATGTGGCTGCTAATCTCTCCTCCAAGGCTGGAAAAGGGATATATTCCAGCGGAGTGGGCAGTATGCCCGATGCAAGTCCACACATCTGTTCAGAGCCAATTTATCAGTTTCCCAAGACTCAATAAATTCCCTGGCCATTCTATTATTTGCACAACCCAAGATGGTAGTTGAGGACAGATCAAAATAATGTCCTTGTTTATGGGTGTGCATAGCAGCCTGAAAGTTTAAATCCTGACACCAAATAACAGCAGCATGTCCACGTAGCCTGGTCTCTAGGAAATATCCAGTTTGCCCAACATAGTAAGTTTCACAATCATTGAAATTGAAATGGTACATCATCCCAGTTTGTTTATCAGAGCTTAAACTATCTTTAAAAAACATCACATGGCTGCATATAGTACGTGCCGGACGATGTACCACCTCCACTCCATATAATCTTAATAAACAGCTAACAGTTTATACACCCCATATGTATGGAATCAGTTGCCAGTATTTCATAGCAATATGCTCTTGTGCCATATTATTACCTTGCAAACAGTTCCGTATAAATGCGTACAGATAGCCATTCTCCTAGAATTTGTTCAAATAACTCAATTCATCTTTATGAGCAGTCATGGTGCTACAATGCATGTCCACCCATTTATATAATGTTAGGGTGCCTTCACTCTGTTTTGAGACCATGATGTCTAGAAAAGCTGATTTCCCCCCACTTTCTCCACTGTGAACTGAATATTGGGGAATTCACTATTTAATAGGTGATGGAATTTGTCAGGTCCCCAGCATGGATAATGGCAAAGGTGTCATCCTCATACCTGTTGGTTGGTACTTGTGAAACACCTTGGCTCCCAAGCATTGTAATACCAATTCTGCTATCACACCCAATATGGGGAAATCCCATAAGGGTCCCCTTTATCTGTTCATAAAGTGTTCCTGCAAATGTAAACATTTTTTTTGGCAAAATTCATATGATCTTAAGATCTCACATTTACTGAGGCGATTCTTGGTGTCATTATACCATTCTTCCAATTTTAAGGTTAATGTCTCCATTGCTAGATGTAATGGGATTGAGGTGTATAGGGATGTCACATTGAAGGGGACCAGAATGTCCCCCTGATCCCTTTCAGATCCATTAGGAACTATGTGTGATTACTTTGCTCCTTTGGAGGATGAGCCCCCATTGGGGTTCAAGAGCTAAAGGGAATAAAAACATCAATTCAAGGGAATAAAACTGTCAATTCCATCCGAGTGTGCAATTTTCCTTCTCTTGAACAAATACCCAAGAGCTGCATTCATTCATTCATTCCTTCATCTTTGCATTTATATGCTGCCTATTTCTACAGACTCTAGGTGGCTTACAACATTCATTATACATTAAACCCCTGCCCCCCTGCTGGCTGGCAATGGGTCACATCTGGGACATCCTCTGCAGTTCCTGCTCTGCCTCCAAGACAGGCAAGTCCAGCGCCAACTCGCTGCTCCCATTGCTGCTGGCCAGCTTCCCCCCGAAATAGGTACCTACTCATCTACTTGCATTTTTACATACTTTCAAACTGCTGGGTGGGCAGGAGCTGGAGGTGAATGATGGGAGTGTGGCTCAAACTGCCAGAGTGCAGGCCATTTCTGGTTGACACAACTGGCATCATTAAGCTGCTGCACCACTGCATCTCCATTTGCATTGCGTTTGCATTGCGAAAGATAAAACTGGAATTCAGTGCACACTTAGCTGGAAATGAGCCTCACTGAATGCATTAAAATATCTACCTTCCAAGTAACTCACATGGAATTATAGTCCATAGAACAAATTGGATCATAGTTTACAGAACATTCTTTGGGACAGAGAAAAACAGCACTGGACAAGAAGCACTAGAAATTGAAAAATAAAATAAGGAGGGCAACTTTTAGAGAAAAAAAAGCAAGGCTGAATAAACTTACTTTTGCAAAATCATATGTCTTCTTTAAGTGGATTGTAGCTGACCTGTTTAGACCTAACTGAAAGAGTAGAACCTCAATGAAACCTTGGAAATCATTAAACAGTTCATCCAGCACTAACTAGAAGATTTCAAAGACAGACATCTTATCCAGCCTTATCTGAATAACATTTTGTTTCAGCTTATCTGAATTGAAATCATGTATACTACTATTGAGCTATGATGACTAGCAATGATGGGTATCAATCTATAAAATAATTAACTTTTTAAAAACAGCAATATACAATCTTACTGTTTGAGGGTATTGATTAGTTCAAGTAGAGCAAAGCAACTATGCCAGAAGAGAGGGGGGAGGGAAGGAGGGAGGGAAGGAAGGAAGGAAGGAAGGAAGGATTTTTGATGTTCATTGCCAGTTTTCTACAGGAAATTCAATGATGAAGCCAACAAGAAATAGAAAATTGCTTTCACTCCCACTGATGTTTTTGCCCACTCATGTTCATTTTATTTCTTTTTAGGTAAGGAAATATCTTGAAAACATGATCCATTGGTTAAAGCATTCAATGGAATCAAGAATCTAAACATCATAACTTCATAGTACCTTTCCCCAGTTGCACTTAATGATGGACAAACATGTCTTGTTTGAAATACGAGGGCAAATCCTTCTTCTTGGTTCCCAAGATTCTGCCTTCATCTTGTTTCCAATCCATTAGGTCATCCTTAAAGAAACTGGATTATTTTTGTCCTTCTTTCAATACTATTCAAAAGCAGCCTCAAGTTGGCAAGTGTGGGTAGCAATCCAAGGCTGACTTTTCCATGCCTACAGTGTTAATACATAGACAAAAGGGGTGAAGCTTAGATCTCAACATCATACCTTCCATCTTGAAGATTTGACCAATCCCTGTGATATCACAACACTCATTCACTTGGAAGGAAATCAGGTGACTAGCAGTGCCCATAAAGTAAATAAGGAAAGACAAAGGGAACCACCAATTTCATGGAGTGGGGGAGGGACTCCAGTGTGATAGATGGCATTTTAATTCCGAAGAAATAAAGTTGCTGAAGTCTTGTGGCTGTTGAAGGGACAGCTGGAGGGTTCAATTCAAAAGATGGCACAAATCAAATAATGCCTCTAGTACTGTAGTTGCTTCTCCCAAGCAGCCAACTATCACTCACAGTTAAGGGTCACATATCCTTTAATAACCTTAATTGACATTTCTGAGGCACAATTATTCATCCAATTTGGATTTTTCTGATCATGATCCAAATATGCATTTGTTGCTAATTTGTTGCAATGCAAACATAGCTGAGGTACCAGTTACTGTATAAAGTAGTCCAATTCTGATTGACAAGGGATTGACTTAAACATTGCAAGGAAGTGGTTGGCAGTTAAACAATGCTTTCCAAAAGTACTTACTTTCCAAAATGTAGCTGTCATATCGGGGAGGATGTAAAAAAAGTCAAAGTTCACCTCTCACCTTTTTTTACATGCATCACACCATCCTGATTTTATTGCTTTCTCCCAGTCCCAGACATCCTTGCTTTTGGCCAAATTAACTATTTGAGATAAACAAATTTCATATCTGAAAAAATCAACAGTATGGAAAATAAAGCAGCAGAAATATGGATCTTCCGGTTTTTAAATCTTGCCTTCTTCCCTTATCCAGCCTCTACTCAGGATTTTGAGAAGTAGAGTTGGCCAAGGAGAGATTCTGTTCGTCTCTTAATCTCTGTCCTCCTGATTTAGACTATACTTTTAGGTTCTCCTCTTCAGCCAGCTTCCTACGGAAAGAATAGAGTACTTGCTCCCTTCTTCAATATGAGGACAGAAAGCTCAGAGATACAGGCTTCTATCAAAGAAAATTTTCCTTGTTCTTTTTGCTGTAAGCATCTGTCCAAATACTCTTAATGAGCTTGATTCTACTCACATATATAAATGTGGCCTCCAGTGAATGAAATGGGGAATTCTAACTTGGAAATAAAATTTTCCCTACTTGGTGCAGCAAGGCCATGTCATTGCAAAAGACCTGTGAAGCTTGATCCCTTCTTCATGCGTTAAACAGGGTATATTCCATATTCCATAAGAGACTCGTCTTGCCCCACATATTCTTTCCTATACCCCCACTTTGCACAAGTCAAGCCTATGAATGCATCTGATGGGTGCACATTGTTGACTTTATCATGCATAAATACACAAACACTTTCTTCATCACATTTATAACCCATATACTTCAGCCTTTCTCCCACAAGAAGCAAACATTTCTGTGTGCTAGATCAGCTCCATGACAGGCACAATGTAAGAATAGTCTTGGAAGGCTGCATGCAGGTCATGGGTTATGTTATTCTACTCTTGTTCTTCTAATATTTATGGTTACAACTCTGAAATGCAGCTAGGAATGGAAACATTTACAAGGCATAGTCCTACTGGACTTTCCCTTAGCTACATAAAATATTTATAAGTCATCAATTGGAACAATTACAGCCCTTCCCAATCTATGACTGGCTTTGATAGCTTTGAATAGCCACACACAATCCCAATAATGGAACCTCTGCAAGAAATAAATTACAAGTGTTGCTATGCCCATCTACACTATGTGCTGGAATTGACCTTCCATTGGACCTCATGATGCATAGAGCAATTCAGCTCCCCCACTTTATTCTTTTTTGCCTTTCTATAAATTTTATAGCTAGGTTAAGATAAAGGTTTCCCCTGGTAGTCATGACCAATTTTAGGGGCCAGTGTTCATCTCTGTTTCCTAGCTGAAGAGCCAGCGTGTCCAAAGATGCTTCTGTGGTCATGTGACTGGCATGACTATACATCGAGGTGTGTGGACACTGTTAGCTTTCCACCAATTTAAGTGGTACCTGTTTATCTACCTGCATTTTTACATGCTTTCAAACAGCTAGGTTGGCAGGAGCTAGGCAGACAATGGTTGCTCGCCCTATTCTGTGGCAGCTGTTGAGTTTCAAACTCAAGCCACTGACCTGGCTGATAAATGTCTTAACTGCTCATGCCACTGCATGTCCAAGGACAACTACAAGTCCTACTGAATTTCCAGTTCCCATGTACAGGTGTCTCACATGTATACCCACTTGATCTTAGCCAAAAGGCTGTGATTAAAATTGTACAGTAAGACCACTTTTAAAAAGAAGAACTCTTTTTTAATGTGATTAGAAAGAAATACTTTCTAAAATGATAATGGCCATAACATGTGACATTGAAGAGTTCTTCAGCCAAATGGAATTTTAAAGAAAATGGGTTTAGATATATTACCAGTCTCTTTCCCACCTCTCTTCCTCTTTTGGCTTAGTTTATCTCTGGACCTAACATCTAATGAACAGTGCTTAGTTTGCCACCGAATGTACAGGATATTAATGCAATTCTGGCAATGCCTTCAGGAATGGAGCCAAATTTGTACCTAAGGACACTGCTGAAGCAATAACTAACATTAATTGAAGAAATGAAACTCATTAATTTATTATTTCATGGGTAGCTAACGCATTTGAAATTCTGTCAAGGTTAAACAATTTATCACTTGAACACAACCACAGGGGAATGGAGAATACCAGCTGCTGGGCTGATGACTGCTTATTAAGAGCAAGTGAATGGAAATCTGGGGACTTGTAAAAAATATAGATTTCATTGTCGACATAAAATGATAGGCAGTGCCACCCACCATGGGAAATTCTAGGTGCTGCTTCGGTGGCTTTGACACCCAAGAGACAGCTATAGGAAACAGAAAATAAATCACCCTTTATAACTTATAGATCTAGTAATAGTGAGATTTATCCAGGAGGCAGAGCCAAAGCTCACTTATATTGCACAGCAGTTGGTAAGTCTACAGTCTTTATGACTTAGAATTTGTTGTGGCTCCCTTGTGTGGAAAGCATCATGGCTGACTGGTCTGAGAGTTGATGAGAGGACATGTCAATATTCTGGATGCATTTCAGAAAAAGTTAAGGAGCTGAAGTTTAAATAATAGAGAACAGAGCCCATCAAAAGGTAGCTTTGTTCATTTGTGGTCATAAAGAAAATGTTGGATATTGCAGTGGGTTCTAATAACTCTGAGAGACAAGAAAGAGTACCACACCCTAGATAATGGTCTGATATGAAAAATTTGAATCCAAAGCAGGAATGGGGTTGGAAAAAGCATCTCGGAATTGATCCAGTGGAAAAAAAAAGCAGTGTATAAATGTAATTAAAAACAACACAGAAAGAATATTTCTCTAGTATCTGCCAGATGTGTTGGACTATGTGTTGGAAGTTCAATGCACTTTGAGAATACCAGGCTGGGGAAGGCTAGAATCAAAAGTTGGGGAAGGCTAGAATCAAAATTGCTGCAATTGCTTTATATAAATAGTGAAACTGTAATTGCATTAGAATTACCTTGAAGGATATTTATATGTAATAAACTTATGTATGTGTGCTTAGCTCTAACAT
>JANHZU010007854.1:125042-135549 GCA_032468055.1 Acrochordus granulatus | reverse complement strand
TTAGATCATTAAACTGCTAGAGTAAGGACTTCAAAACAGCAGGCAGGATATGAATTCTCTAATCAACAGAGAAGACTTGCTGATCATTCTAATGGATGGATATAAAGGGCTGGTGGTGAATGAGGCAGCAGAGACACCAAAAATAATTTATAAAATATGTGAGCTTAAACATTGCAGGTGAATCAATATAAGAGACATATCAATTGTCTTATTTATGTATTTATACCCTGCCTTTATCATTTTTTAACAAGTAACTCAAGGTGCCAGACACACACAATACTTTTTCCTCCTCCTATTTTCCCACAACATCCCTGTGAGATATGTTGGGCTGAGAGACGGTGACTGTCCCAAAGTCATCTGTCTGGCTTTCATGCCTAGGTGGGCATGAAATTCACAGTCTCCTAGTCTGTAGCCTAGTACTTTAATCACGAGACCAAACTGGCTCTAGACAGTTGCCTAGAAATCTTCTCCTCTACCATCACATCTGCTCAGCTAGAAATTCCCTGTATTACCAGTGAACTCATTCTCTAAGCATAAACTCTTAAGTGTCCAACATAGCAATATCCATGCACAAGAAAATGGTATCAGTAGACACATGGAAATATCAAGAAAATATTTTGAAATAATTAGAATTTAAAATAGTCCTATGGAGAAAGAACATACTCCAAGGGCATGAAACTATAAGAAAAGCATACACCTGAAAACATTGTAGAAGAAACAGAAAGAAGTAACCTGGATAAATGTGAGGGTATATAAAAATCAGTAAAAGCCAGTCTAGCTTTCAACATATTGAAAAGGTCATCCATAGAACAGCTGGTGAGTTGAAAGCAATTGTAGCCTTTATTGCCCTGTTTCCTGCCACGGCAGAGTGAAGCTGGTAACACCTGTCCAACATTTCACTAACTATATATTGTCCATGATACCAGCATTGTGACATTTATAATGTCCCTTATAGCAGCAGTAGCTCCTTTCTGTCGACTTCTACCATCCCAAGATCTCTGCTCTTCTTGCTATCCTAATGGATGAGATAAATTTAACAATGAGATATATCTAAATGCTCACAAAATCTAGTGGGAGAGGGGATATGTTTTTCTAATTGGCTTGTAAATGAACTATATTGTCTCTTTTTCTTATAAAGAAATGTCTTGTAGGGACTCTCTCGGGGCATAGAGGACAAAATCAGAGAAATGGAGAACCAAACTATAGGTATGATTTATATTAAAGCTTGTTTTGTATTCTGCATCATTTAGCATGATAGCTCATCCTTCATGAGCCTGAAGAGAAGTGACTATCTGATCAAACTTTGATGTGTCTATCTGTAACGACAGGTGAAACTTCAACTTAACACAGGCTAAGCAAATTTGCTTAGCTTCCTTACTATAATCCAAAGCTCTGGAGCAAGAAAAGAAGTTATTAACCAGATTCTTTTTTCATGGCCTTTCAAAGAAAAGATACCCAGCACTATAAATTCCATCTTGGATAACAGCTTGGTCTGAAGTTGAATAGAAAATTGGATTTGAAGATGATTTCAAGACTTCTGGAGGAAATATCTGTGGAATGCCTATTCTGTAAGATGTTGGGTGTAAGAATAGATCTACCTTAATCTTGTATATTTCAGTTGATCTTCTATGATCATCTAAACCAACCATATTCATAGGGACTGGAATGAACTAATACAAGGAATGCTCCATTAGATAGTCAACCATCCCACTGAACAAAATGAAAAAGAAGTAAACTTGTCCTTAAGTTAATAATGATAAATGGGAGCAGTTCATTCTATCGCACAGTGAGTTAGTAAAAAAGGGCTGCCCAAAGCATTCATGTTCAAAGACAACAACTTAAATTATTCATAAGATTGTCACTACCTAAATCTTTGACTTTTTATTCCTATCTCCCTAAAATATTTGTCTCATCTTTTTTCAAGCAATGGAACATAAATCCAGCTATGTACATTAATATGGTTCCCTGAATGGATAATGTCTTGTGTGTGGTGAATTCTCTGAGAATTAGGCAATTTGAATTATTTATGGGCTGTTCATTTCTGTAGAAAAAAAGAAGAAAACAGGTTTTGCCTCCTTGTCTCATTTTCTATGCTCAGTTCAACTGAAATGAAATAAAAAACTTATTTTCTTCAGGTTAGAGTCTGACAAGCTGTGTATGCTGCAATATAAGAAATCTGGTCCATTAACACTGTTTACTTCATAACAAAAAATCATGGGGGTTGGAAGGCCAGGGGAATCTTAAAAAAATAATTTTCCCATGCTTTTCGGACACAACAATTCACTCAGAGTTGTGAAAACAAATGGTAAACTTCTAATCCCAGTTATTTAAGAGTGCCATTGCACAAAATAGCTTGTAAACAGTAGGCATCATTAACTCATCACAATAACTTATGTGAAATATTGTGCTAGCGTGACTACTTATAATAGTAGCAAATTGTGGAAGAAGATGAACTCGGAAATATATTCTAAACTTCAGAGTGGTGAAGTTTAAGAACACACAAAATATTTCTTACAGCAACAAAAGCATTAAATGCAAGGCCAAGGTCTACAAGAGAGGAGCTAAGTATTGTAAACACCATTAGAAATCTTTCTGAGGAAGATATATTGTATATAAGGTTCTTGATACTCTCCAATTATGAAGAACCAAGCCTGGTTGTTTTCTTGCAGGCATTTCAGTACCAAATAGGCAACATCATCAGTGCTAGAAATGTCTGCAAGAAAACAATGAAACATCAAGGACTTCACAGTGCAACCCTGAACTACAAATACTCTCTTCTATCAAAGACATATGTATTATTTATTAAATTTACACACCACCCATCTCACTGATAAAGTAACTATGGGCAGGTTACAAAATCAGAAAAAGATAAATATAAAAACAGTTAAAATTAAGAATACTATACTTACATTAAGAACTAAAACCAAAGGGATTGAGGGCATGGCAATGGAGGTCTTCTTCTTACCCTGTCAACCATCTCCAGTGAAGAGCACTGCATCAAGGCCCCAAGTCAAATGATAAAACCAGGTTTTAAGATAACTTTTCAGATACCCTGGACCCATGTCATCAAGAGCCTTAAAGGTGATGACCAACACTTTGAATTGGACCCGGAAACAAATTGGCAACCAGTGCACAACAGCGGTATTATATGTGCCACTTGAGTGGCCTCCAGAACTGTCCATGCCACTGCATTCTGCACCAGCTGTAGCTTTTGAATACTCTTCAAGGGCAGCCCCATGTAGAGCTATATATTAATGTGTTAATGTATTGTATATTAATACAATATATTAATGCTAAAAAGGAGCTTCCTGCTGCAGAGGATATTACTGTGGCCCATTCATGAATACCACATTGTGCAGGGTGATGGAAAAATGGGAGATGAATGTTGGTAGGTTGTTGACAATCACAGGATACAGGTAACACCAGGCAATGCCATATTACCTGTTCATTTCATTTATATTTTGATTTTTCTTCAAGGGCATAAAGCTGCATCACAATTATTCCCTTGCCTTTCACAATATATCTTCACAACAACTTTGGTTGATGTGGGCTGTGTAGGTTAAGGTCATGACTAGTCCAGAATTACTTAATTGGGTGGGTAAAATTATATTTAAAAAATAAGAAAAACTCCCTAACACACGGAGGCAAAAAAGAAAAACTAAACAGAAAAGAAAGAGGAAGATGAATAAAGAAGGGGAAAGTACAAATGTTATTATTATATTGTAACAAATGATTACTTTAAAATGCAGCATTATATCTTAATCATGTGGAAGAATAGTCTTAAGCCTTTTCATTTTATCTGTACAAAGCAAATTTAAAAATAGATAATGATTTTGCATCGTGAGGCCAAGATTGCAAGTTCTGTAGGATTAAATCTTTCCATTGCAGCAAAATGATGCTTGACAGGGATGTTCCCTGGGGAAGACTGACAGCATCAGGATGGCAGATTCAAAACTGGACCAATTGATGCCCCACACTTTGGATGTGTATGCAATGTACACAATGCATGTTACAAAGGGGGCTTTGATTTCCTTCTCACACCTGCCATTTTGCTGGCTCATGCCCAATACTCAATAAATTGATAGTACTTTATATATACTGGTATGTTCTAAATGTTGATTATAAGTGCAAAATTTCAATCCAGAGTTTTCACTCAAGACATAGATAACCGGGCTTAATTTATGTTATTTTGGACACATTATGCAAAAAACCTCTAGCTCCCTGGAAAAGACTCTAAGCTGGGAAAGGTGGAAGGAAATAGAAGAGAGGATGACCAGCAGCAAGGTAGATAGTGATGAGTCCACTATTGGAAGACCTGAGAGACGAGTTTAGGAACAGACTGTCTATCTATGTGGTTGTTAGGAATCAAAAATGACTTGGCAATATATAATCAAAGTATGACATTACATTCATCCATTCATCCATACATCTTTAATCCTTATTACTTTTCCCAAAACTGAATTAACAAATATATAAAACATTAACTGGCGACCCAATACAACAAAAACGACAAAAATCCTTGGAGTTAGCCTCATCTTACTATCATATGAAACACTGTATTGGTTCATCAGTACCGCATATTCCAGCTCTTAATTCTCCAGTTCTTACAACATCTAATATCCACCTTAAAAATATCTATAGAAAATTATAGGCTATAAATAATTTTAAAACAATTTCAATTTTGGTAATAGTTCAGGAATTCTAGATAAAACCGATGTCTTTGGGGCAAACTGTGAAGTCTAAACATATGGCCACTTTACCTTTTTAAAGGTTTCTCCTGCCCATCGTGGCCAACTCTAAGGGGTGGTGCTCATCTCCATTTTCATAGCTGAAGAGGCAGCATTGGCCGGAAACACTTCCATGGTCATGTGGCTGGCATGACTATATGTGGTACCTATTTATCTACTTGCAGTTTGCATGTTTTTGAACTGCTAGGTTGGCAAGAGCTGGGATGAATAATAGGAGCTCACTCTGTATGTTTTGCCTGGGTCTCAAACTCTGGCTGCTGACCTTCTGACCAACAAGCCCCGTATCTTAACCGCTCTGCCACTGCACCCCCAACTCAACATTTTTAAGCAACATAATTTCCTTTTTCAGTAGCTAAAATAGATTACCATTTTGACTGTTCTAAAGTACTGATCCTTCTGACTGCTCATGAGATCTTCTCTGAAGTTGACCTCTAATTTTCAAACCAAAATTATTCCAAAATGTAAGCTCTGTATACAAGTAAGGGTCAAAACATGAAAAATAAAAAATGGTGAAGCAAATCATGGCTTTGCCAGATCTTTCATGAACTTCAGTTTTAGCACTAGTCTTTTTAAAAATAGGTTCATGATAATGCAAGTTAGAGACATATAAGGTAGTTTTAAAATGGAGTAAGCAAGATTATTAATAATTACAATATTATTAGTAAATTGGCACTATTAATCCTCTGCTTGGAATTCTCAAGTCTGTAGAGTGTACCAGGCTATGAAACGGACTGAGTTTTTTTAGAAATCTACCATCATAGCATTTTGAAACCTGGCTTCAAGGAACAGCAAGAAACAACCTAAGATACAGAATGACAAAATTTTGCACCTACCTGGGAATGATATTCTTTTGTCATGAATTTGCTGTGTGAATTCAGATATCACCCCCCTCTCCACAAATCACTGCCCTATCACACAGCTCATTTGAGGAATCATGGACAAAAAGAAGTCTCCCGTGCTTTGCTGGAAAGAAGAAAAAAGATTTTTTTAAAGTGGGAAAGAAATTTAAATATTTGCTATTATATAAAAATCAATATAATTTTAAAAGTATGTGTATATTTACAACCTCAGTGACCAATGATCTTGATACATGTAGGGATTAGATAATAGCTACCTATAATATTGTATCTGCAACAGTGCCCTTATAAATCCATTGTAATACCACAGAGATGTCAAATGTATTCTTTGAATACTCTCCCAACAATAGATAAAATCTAATCATAATTGATATAGCTTGAGATCTATGGTAATGTAGTATGGTGCTCCTGAACAAGATAATTTGGACCAATTTTATCCAGAAAAAGGACTGTTTATAGTAATGTAAAAATGTTGAAAGTCACTCCAAATTGAAAATAAAAGGTCTCTGAGCCCACTAACAAAATAAATAGTGCAATTTTACACAGGTCTAATGAAATTAAGAACAATTGAGTTCTATATAGCTGATTCCCAGATAAAGACAAAGCAAAGAAGAAAAAGAAGGAAATATGTAACTGGACTGTGTTGTAGGATCACAGTGTTGTAGGTCAAGACTTGCATTCAGATGGAGGCAGGGTTCCCATTATTACTGGTCCATTAAATTCTCACCTGCATTGCAGAGTATCAATGTCTCCTAAGTTAGATTCTATTAGATTTTGGGTTTTTAGCTATTAAACGCAAACCAAGAATCCTACCATTAAAAAAACCCCTTAATTGCAATAAAGTAGTTGAATGGAAAATTAAATGGATTTTTTTTTAAAAAAGGATAGACTTGCAAAGTGCTAAATGATTAGTTGATCAGTATTCTAAAAATATTTTGAACACATATAAAATGCATTTCCTGACATATTTATTGAGCTTCATGAAGACTATGTGTTTTGAATATTTCGAAATAAGCTGCCTTTCTTGCTTAGAAGAACTAAAGTTGCAAATGAGATTCATTTTGTATAACATTTGAATTCTGATGCAAATCCATATTTTAAAAAGTTATTAGTGAATATATTTTACTATATGTAAAATAGTAAAAAAATATTTAGCAAGATTTCTTACCTATCAGCACATGCTGGTTGCTATAATCCAAAAAGTATTTAAATTTGTCTTAAGATGCTTTTTAATTTGAATGTTGAAAGAATTTCAGGCAAAAAGATAAAAGGCAAAAAAGCCTATTGTGCCAGCCCAATCAACACAGGAATACAATAAATGCAGAATATAGAAAATATCTATAGCTTCCTTACATTGATAACATAGTAAGTCCAAAAAAGGATATAAGTTAAGATCTGTTTTTGCAACCAGATGATTTGGCTTAGTCCTTATTGCCTCCAGTTAAACAGGAGGTGGGGAGGGAACCTTGTGAATCCACTTTTCACTTAAAAGAAAAATAATATTTATCATTTATGAATACCTGTCAATTCATCAGTTACTATGGATGTGCATTCAGTGATCTTCACTATTTCCTTCAACCAGGTGTCTTTAATTTTGGAGTGAATTAATCCCTTTCAGAGTCTGGCAAAAATCTATGTATTAAAATAAAATACATAGATGAAGATTGTGTTACAATGTATGTGAGGATTAACATGCTGTTGGAGTAAAGGGTATTTCACACAAGCCAATGCATTCTTGTTTCACATTTTTAGAGTGTACTAATTTTAAATACTGACATTTAGTGAAGTTCACAAACATTTTTGAAGTCTAGAGGCCATATATCACTTTGTGGCTTACATGCATTATTGAATGAAAAGCCAAATGTCAGTTAGAGTTTAGTGAAAACAAAGTTAATTTTTCCCCCACTAGAGGATCAAGATATTTTGGAGGAATGAATGAGACTGAAAAAGGTCCCAGAGATGTCCAAAGGCAAGATGGGAGGAGAGGGTCAAACTCAATTTCTCTTGAAAAATATAGCCAGCAACTACATCTATTTTTGTCATATTCCAAAGCAATCTGCCTCCTGGAAGCAACTGTAAATTGCAAGATCAAGGATGCTCTTAAAAGGTATAATGGTAGTTAGAACCAAAAGATTAAATATCTATCACTTCCCTTTGATGAAGGAAGATCAGGAGTTAAAAAAGACAAAAACGAGTGAGGGAATTTAGCAATGCATTCTTCAGATTGCAAGTTACTTAGCACAGTAAAGTTTACTTTTCAAATATTTAGGTGTCTGGAACTTCTGGAGAGCTGTTGTGCAATTTAAAGCAAAGCAGAAGTTGCAACTGCAAGCAAGTTACTTATCTGGCTAGAATACTTTAAGATGATTATCCCTTTAATTCTTTTTTTATTAAAGAGCTTCTGTCTTGAAGGAAATTATGATTAATTGATATAGAAGGCTCTTAATTAAATTTAAAGTAATTGATTATATAATTCCTTGCCATTACTGTACTTCCTTTCTGTCATATTGGTCATTCTCATGATATCCCTACGATGGAGCTGTAGTTGGTAATGTTTGAGGTACATGTTCTTCTCACATGTATTTAAAGAACATAAACTATAATATTTCGATCAAGATGAACAATATTCATCTACGGAAGCCAGCCATAAGCAGTTTTTAATTGTAATTTTCTAATTTAATTTCTTCATGAAATAGACATTTCTAGAGGATTTGAATACAACTGTGATAATTTTTCTTGAACTGAGACCTGTATTGCAACTTTTAAAGACATTATCTGTCCTGGCAAGTTTTTCTCTTTAATCCACAAGTAGATTTAAAATGGAATTATCAAATAATGGCTTCTTTAAATATTCTTATAGGGTACAAAAATAATAACTAATGAAGGGTATAGTCATCGTAATATCCATTCGTACTTGCATGAACCTGTCCCTAAAAATGTACAGTTAAGTATTAGATGGCCATCCATCTAATTAATACATCAACCACCATATGCATTAGTGTTGGCCTTTCAGTTTATGGTAGTATTTATGCTAGGGCTGCTCATTATTAAACAGCTGATCCATATACAGTATGCTCAATAAGGAGCTAAATATCACCCAGAAAATTCTTAATGTACTTCTCTTTCATAGCAGAACAGTCCAGGAATGTCCATAGCTATATCTACAATTTCAGTGATCTAAATCAATGTTTCTCAACTGTAAAAAACTTAAGATGGGTAGACTTCAATTCATGTTGCCTGGGGAATTCTGAAAGTTAAAGTTTAAACATTTTAAAGTTGCAAAACAAAATTATTCAAGGGACTGAGGTGTGTGCATAAAAATAACACATACACACTATTATATTTGTTATAATTTTGTTGTTTTATCCATTCAGTCATGTATGACTTTTGGCGACTGTATAGGCAAGTTTTCTCCATGCTACCCTGTCAAGCACAGCTTCTTTCAGGTGTTGGATGTTCATCTTTGCATCACTTTTGATGGTATCAAACCAGCATGCTCTTTCCCTGTCCCTTCTTCTTGTTCCACTAACTATTCCTAGCATCACTGACTTCTCCAATTTATTTGCACACATGACATAGCCAAAGTAAGTCAGACATAGTCTTGTGATTTTAGCTTCTAGTATGTCTGAGTTTATATGATTTAGCACCTCTCTGTTGGTTACTCTGACTATCCATGGTATACGCAATAATTTTCGCCAGCACCACAGTTCAAAGGCATCAATTCTTCTTCAGTCAGCCTTACTTAGTATCCAACCCTCACACCCATACATCATTATAGGGAAGACTATTGCTCTAACTACCCTGCTTTTTGTTTATATCAATATCTCTGCTTTTCCAGTTCTTATCCAAGTTAACCATTGCAGTGCGGCCAAAGGTTATCCTGCATTTTATTTCAGGTGTAAACTACCATTGTGAACAATTATCATCCAAGAAAGATACATTCTCCAACTAATTAAATTTCTTCCTTGTTGATTTTAAATATCTCATGTCCATGTGCTGCTGTTATTATCTATGTTTTGCTGATGTTAAGACTCAGTCCTACTTTTTCACTTTCATCCTTGATTTTCTAGATTATTTTTTTCAAGTCTTCCTTATTTTCAGCCAATAGTGTTGTATCACCTGTGTACCTCAAATTATTTATGGTTCTTCCCCCAAACTTCACTCCAAAATCAGGCAGTTCCAGATCTACTTTCCACATGATCACTTCAGCATACAGATTGAACTAAAATGGTGATAAAATACATCCTGTCTAACTCCATTACTGATCCTGAACAAATATGCATCACCATAGAGTGTTCTCACTGTTGCCTCCTGATCAGTGTACAATGATCTGATAAGTCTGATAAGGTGGGTTGGGACACCTAGATCATGCAAAGCTGCGCATAGTTTATTGTGTTCTACACAATCAAAAGCTTTTCTGTAATCAATAAAACACACATATAGATCCTTTTGATATTCATTAGCCTTTTCCATAATCCATCTAATATTGGCAATGTGATTTTGAGTTCCACACTCCTTTCTAAATCTAGCTTATACATCAGCTGATTGATGACATTCTGTAACCTCTGTTGAATGATCTTTAACAGAATCTTGCTTGCATTAGAATTCAGTGCAATCGTGCGATAGTTGGAACAGTTTCTGGCATTGCCTTTCTTTACTAATGGGATAAAAACAGATCTTTTCCACTCCTGAGGCCATTTACATGTGACAAAAGACCATATCTTTTGACACAGGGCAGTGATGATGTTAACTGGCATTGGTTTTAGTAATTCCACAGGTATTCTATAAATACCTGGGGTTTTCTTGTTCAGCAGTTTCTCCATGGGCCATTCTACTTCTTCATTCAAGATGTTGGGTTCACTAGTAACTGGACTGTCATCTTTGTCATCTTGATGGAAGTCA
>JANHZU010007854.1:60526-71791 GCA_032468055.1 Acrochordus granulatus | reverse complement strand
ATCTGTCTTCCTACCTACCTACTCTATCTACTATCTATTATTTTTATTAAAGAAATTCTTAAAAGAATAAAAAACATATATATTTCAAAAGAAAAAAGTAAGGACAGTAAAGAAAAGTAATAAGTAAAAAAATGCAAGGCAAAAGTAGAAGGAAAGGAAAGGATATGAAGAAGCAGCTTTGAATCTTGTAGTTTATCTGTGCATTTATACTTTCCCCTCTCTCTCTACATAATTTTCTTCTTTCCATGATCCACCATTTTTTCATCAAACCCATAAAACACAACTTCATATTTTTTTTCTCTGCAAAAAGTTCATAAGGGCTTTCCAGTCGCTAATAAATGTAGTTATTGTATTTTCTCTAATAAAAAAGTCATTTTTCCATCTCTGTTCACTCTATATCATCTTCACCAGCCATTCCTCCATTGTGGGTATTTCCAAGTCTTTCCATTTTTGTGCATATAATAATCACACACTCTGTAATAATTCCTGGCAAGTCTCTTCAATATGGTAATCTTTTAAATGATGCACTTTAGCTTCTATGGGATCAAAGAACCCATGAGACATTTTCCTTGAAGACATTTATTGATGTATATCTAGATGTATGTGTCTGTGATGTTCTTTAAACAAAGTCATCACAGTGTAGGGTGCACCCACCCTTACTGTGAGTCCTTCTTTTCAAGCATCTGAATCAGGCTTATGAGGACCAAAATAATTCCACAGATCATGCCTGTAATTTTTTTCAATTAAAGAACTTTTGTTCAAGAGGATAAACACAGCACAACAATTATTTTTTAGCATTTTAAAACTGTAAAGGCAAGATCTACACCCAAATATCAAATTAGCTGTTTGAAACACATGTATATAATTTTTAAAAGGTAACAATACTGAAAATAGCTAATATTTAGCTGCCTAATTGACTTTTTTTTGCAATTACTGGAACAGGAAGCCTTGCCTTTGGAAATGGAAATACATAGTTCAATTTTGGTCACAGCTCTAAAGCAACCTGAAGTTTGTCTTGAGTTGGGTTTGTGTTATTAATTGTCTTAAAATTTTGCAGTGAGTTTTTTTCAGTCTCCATTCTCATTCCAATGATTCACTGTAGAACGGATTACTTTTTTTTCAGGAATTGAAAACAGGATTAGAAATTGCTTTTATGTGTTATTTTCAAGTTACACCTGCTCATTGTGAAGTAAAATGTCAGAAAATAATGGAGCAGCATTATACATATTGAGGCTGCAAGGCAAGAAATGAGATTCTGATCAAAGATCTCTGAAGGATGAAGCTTACAAACAAATGAATTTCTGTCACTGCAAACTGAGTAGTCTGTCATGAAAATCCTTGATGCAACTTATTAAGAATATGTAGTGGAGGAGACATGGATGTTATCTTGGGCTTTGGCTTTAGTTTTTAAAATCTAATATATTGGGAAAATCTGGTTTTGAAGAGTGGCAATTGAAATTGCAAAATAAAACCTATTATAGTATATTATATTCACCTGAATCTACTATAGTATATTACATTAAAACTGAATCTGAACTCCAGATCAGCACTGTTCAGTATCACAATATCTGTACTGCAGTTTTATATTATTTTCATTCCACTTTCATTATTATGGCTTCTCACAAAGAAGCTTGGAAATAGTCGTTGGTGCGGTGCTAAGAATGTTCAGTTAAGATGCTTTAATTCTATCAAGGACTGTATTTCTGGAGATTCATGATTTAACTTTAGCAAAATCAACCATAGAGACCATGTGACATATTCTGGCCCTACCTTGATTAGGTTTACTTGAAGTTTTACAGAACGGTAGGCAGGATTTTGTACATCAAAAACTCTTCAGAAAACAAGATAATTAAAATTTCACAGAACTTTAGGATGCGTTGCTAATATCTATACCGGGTCATTCCCTTTATATTGTTATTCATGTGATTTAGTTGTCAAATGCAAAGAGGTGTACATTGTCTTCTGGCATGCAATATTTATTTATATGTTAATCAAATATGCATAGCCACCAAAAGCAATTCTGGATACTGCATATCCTGTGAAATTATGCCTTTGCCATTTTCATAAATCAAGTATGTCCAACCTTGGCCATTTTAAGATGTGTGGACTTCAACTCCAGAATTCCTCAGCCAGCATTTCAATTCTGGGAGCTGAAGTCCATACATCTTAAAGTTGCCAAAGTTGGACATCCCTTTCATAGTTGGACATTCCCTTCAGCATCCTCATATATCATTGCAGCCTGATATAGATACTTGCTTGCTTTAGTTGAGCAGCTGAAATAACCGTCTTTCCTTGGTGACCCTGTTCAGAATATATACTCTTGACATAGACTCCTGGTGTTCTTTGCCCATTTCTCTCAGGAACATCTCATCACAATGAAACAGTAGTTCATTGTTTTCAAGTAGTGGAAGAGTTAGCTCTTTTGCTGGGAAGGATGGAAGGAAAGAGAAGAAGTCAACTAACAGCAAGATGGATAGACTTGATTATAGCAATAATGGGCATTCTTGGAAGACTGGAAAAACTAGGCTGGGGACAGATCATTCTGGAGAAGATCTGTCTATAAGTTAATATTGATACGATGGCACATAATCAGTCACGCTAGGTCATAGATGGAGAATGGAAAAGTCTGCAAATGAGCCAATCATGTCCCATCAGGATTACAGCAGCAATATTTGGAAGAATCCTTTGTGTAATTAGCTGGGAAGAAGACACAAGCAAAAAAAAAATCTGTGAAAATTATTACTAGCTGTTAAAGATAAAAATGCTTCTTTATATGCTGGGATTGTACCCTTGTAATACAACATCTTAATTTATTCCTGTTTTTTGTTAATATAAAGCTTCTTATTTGATCTCTCTTCTTTTTTTTAATCTCCTAAGGGTTTATTGTGCTTTTTATTATTTATTTTACTATGGATTAAATTAAACAGATTTAATGCTAATAGCTGGGTTTTATCTTGAGACTGCAAAGCAGTCAATGTGGAGTTTCTGGGAAGATTGTCTTAAAACTGCAATTGGCTGAGTCCTGAAAGCACATGAAACTATATATCTATCATCTTCAAGATGCCACAAGATTATAATTGTTATAATTGGGATGCTATGCATATTATTTATGAATGAGCAGACCAAAAACCTAAAGTGATTAATTTTATTATTATGATTTCCTAAGAAGGATGGGTACAGGAATTCATACTTCTTTAATTAATGTACAAAGTTAAATTTTGCTACTAATACTGTCTCAATTTATGCAATGCAGTAGTTTTTCATCAAAAGTATATTCCAAGATGTAAATACAATACAGTATCTGTTTTAGTGGAATGTGGAAAACCTTAGTATATGAATGGAAATAACAAAGAGGACTACAGCTAGTCCTCACTTAACAATCAGCCCAGAATTTTGGTCATAAGTCCTTGTGACTGTTAAGTGAGTAATCATGTGATCTGGCTTGATTTTACAACCTTTTTTTAAAAAAATTGAAAAATGAATGTGGTCTTTAAAGACTCACACAGTATATAAATGAACCATGTAGTCATTAAGCAAATCTGTTCTCCTGAAAACACCAAATGAGTATGTTTTGCTGGAAATTGGCAAAAAAAAAAATCACAAATCACAGCCACATGATCACAGGACACTGTGACCAGTCATAAATGTGAATCCAAGTGCTCAAAATGCAATCTTGTGACTGTGGGGTGTGTGTGTATGTGTCTGTGTATGGGGGAGACAGATGTAACTTCAAAGATGAGTCATAAGTAGCATTTGAGAGGTCCATCATAACTTTGAATGGTTCATAAATGACATTAAACAAGGACTACCTGTATATTAGACCGAATAATGTGTTTATTAGGAAAAATCCGTATAGAAATACAGAGAGACAAATGTAAAGAAAGCAATTAGAAATAGATTTATTAAACATTGGAAGCTTATGTGGGAATGGATGTTTAAAACTGGAAAAATGACAAACTAAAGGGATATGAACTGTAGTGCAGGTATGACTGAGACTTGGGGCCAAACCTTGGCCTTCTTTAAATAACAGTGGAAGAAGCCTAAGATTTATAAACAGCAATTATATCAGGAGTGAAATCTTGCCATAGAAACTAAATCAATCAGTCATTTTGCATGTCCGTCCGTCCATCCATCCATCCATCCATCCATCCATCCATCCATCCCATCAGTATTTCTGAATGTCACGTATCTTAAGGTTGTTAAAGTTAAGATATGTGAAATCCACCCATCCTAAAGTTACCAAGGTTAAGAAACACTGAACTATAACATCCATGAGGTACCCTGCAGACATGTACAGAGTGACAGATTTTCTATTATTTTTTTAAAAACTATTTTACAAATCTATTGTAATTTTGAACAGCAAAACAGGACTTAACCTGAGACCAGCATTAGAAAACCTCACATTAATGGCATAATCATCACATATTTTAAGTGAGGTTCTCTCTATGGCCTCAATATTTTAGTCTTTTCATTACTATGGTTTCTGCTCTGTTCTAAAATATCAGGGATGCTAAAGAAACTAAATTTGTTTAGTTCATAAACAGGGATGTCTGAGAGAGTTCTCTTTAAGAACATTAACTCCAGTGCTTAGCAGAATAACTCCAGAAATATATAATTCCCAGAATAGCTGCAGTCCCCAGAATTTTTCACCAAAGGGCAGAAATAAAACACTTTCTTGATGCCCGTTCATGACGTATGCAGATTAATGCTGATGCGATAAGCAACACTGCTGAAAACTAATCTCAAGGTCTTCCAGACCAGCCTAGTGGGATCAGATGGCAATTGGATTCTGGGCCTGGTTTTGGGGTGAATAACATGGAAAGCAACCCGCAGAACATATTTTATTTGCTTCTGGGAAGAAAGCACCACATTAATTAAAGTAATTGGTTTAGAGTTTTAGGCATTTCTGCATAAAAGGTCATGCTGCTGCTGACATACACAATAATTTCTAATATCTTTTGGTTTCAAACCATCGTGTTATTGTCATACTTTGCTGGTTGTGAAATGCCATGTTCAAAATTATTAAGGTTGGTTGATTACAAGTGAACTCAAGATGTGTGTTTCTGCAGAAAAAAAAATTCTATAAAAATTACCGTAGAGCATCTTTTATCCTTTTTTTCTAATAATGAAAGTTGTTTTTCTTTTGTTTTCCTGAGATGAACTTGTTTCTGAGTTTAAGCATCTTTTACTCTTTCATGTATTTTCCTTTTTCCCTTTTCTTTTCATTCTTGTTTATGTTTTGACAGTTAATACTGTATAGAAACATATACAAGTGAATATTTGTAGCTCAGGGTTGAACTGTGAGGTGTTTGATGCTCTCTGGGCTTGGCTGTTTTCTTGCAGATGTTTCCTTACCAAACTAGGTAACATCATCAGTGCTAACAAATGTCTACAAGAAAACAACCAAACTCAAAGAACATCAAGTAATGAATGAATGCGTGCACACATTCTCACAATATTGTAAACTTAATGCTTGTTTTTTTTTCTAATAACTACCTACCTTTTATTGAAGTAAAAGTAGCCCACTTTAATGTAAAAGAAAATCAGTTGGGTCATTCTCCCTTTGAGCTAAAGGCAACCAGTCAGATCTGCATAACCAATAAAAAAGGACTGTTATAATTATTCTGACATTTTTGCTTTTCCCCATTTCTTTGCAGACAGGGACTCATTTAAATAATGCATCAGCACCTTGTGCTCCATCTTTTTTGCACACATTTTCTTCTTTTTCCTGTTTTATCATTTTTTTTCAAAATGGAAAACACATTCAAAGAGCAAATGTGCAATAGAAGGCTTATTAAACCTTATGGCAATTATTAAATAAATCAAATAAATGCAGTGCGTCTAGTCTGCTCTTATTCAATAATTAATTTCCATTCCATCAGAAATTGATTCTGCCTCTGTGTACCTTATCGTATTCTGACATAATTTCTCTTCTTTGACATTACTGAACACTGGTCTTTCAGTCCTCAATCTGAGAAATTCTCCACTTTTTAGCATAACAAATCCTAGCATTTCATACTGTATTTTAGAACATATTTAAGTGCCCAAGAAGTGGAATGTAAAATTGTATGCCTATCAGGATTTTTTCTTTCAAAACAAAATCCACTTTCAGACATAAAACTCAGAAGATCAAATTCATACATGACTATGAAAAAAGCTTGAAAGGTAGAAATACAATATACAGCTACTGATATTCATGTTTCTAAGCTCTAGACTCTGGCTTCGCAGAGCATAATATGGGAATTTTCCAGAACAAGATTGGATTTCAGCCATTGGTGAACAGTTAATTTTATGTGGAACCCCATGTTCCAGAATTAGAATATTCTGGTGTCCCCAAAATAGTCTGAATAAACTGATCTACTTCCAGAGGCAGGCTATTTCCAAAAACAACCATCCACTTCCAGTTCGTAAGATCAGAAGTTGAACTCAACTCAAAGAATATTTCTCATTGCTCACTCTAATCTTGTGCAACAGTTTGTAGCTTTTGATCCAAGACAGAACAGAGCATGCCTTGGGTCCTGCAAGATCATTTTAGAAACATCTCTGGGCCATTATGAGCTGCTACCTCCTATATTCAGAGTTTCTGGCATGGGATGCTGACAGTTAATTTCTACAAAAATTTAGCTCTTGCTTTTGTTGTGAAATATACAGACAACAGAGAAGATGAGTTACCTAGAATTTGAAAATCTTTTTTCAGATCTGGAGACTTCTAAATCTTGGCATCTGGACATTAATTTTGATGTTAATGGAAGCTTTCAACCTTATCTCAAGACCTTTCTTAACCATGTGGTATCCAGAGAAGTCCTTCTGATAATGCATGTTCTAGAAAACAATTTTCTGTGATTTGAGAGTAATAGAAAACTCATTGTCAGTCATGACACACATCCCCATGTTCTCTCCCATCAGTTATATTCGTTTTCCAAGATAACAAAGCACTACAAAAGAATAAGAGGGAGCGAGCATGTGCAACAACAGTTTCTGAGATATTTCAATTCAGTTGACCAATGGACATATGTACAATTTTTGGATTATGTTACTGTCAGTCTCAAGAAATGTTGTCATGGCTTGGTTTGAGGCTAATGCTTTGCCTTGCAACATGTTGGGTTCCCATTCATTTTTGAAAAAACTTAAGTGAATCTAAAATAATAAAAGCAAGTGGGACAGGAAGACCGATGGTATCAAGGGAATGAACTGATAGGCCTATTGTTACTCCTGAGCATCATGTTTGAAGTCCAGGCCGTGCTGCAAAAGTGGGCAAATTTTTGTAATTGGGAGTAGACCTTTTAAAAACAGTTTTTGAGTTCTCTGAAGGCTGAAAGGTTCAAGCAGCAATGTGGTAGTTATCAGAAGGATCTGAGTCCAGGTTTTATACATTTTCAAGTAGAGGGGGACCACAAGCCCATTCTAATTTCTGAAGGGTTGTAGAAGGCCATCAGAGCAGGGCTTTTTTCCCAATATTTGTGAGTTTTAAAAGTACAAATGGAGGCATCTTGAAAGTATTTCCATTCTCTCTCTCTCTCACACACACACACACACCAAAATTGTCTTTGGGTGGACATTCCTGGAAGGAAAAATTAGAAAGATTTAAGAGTGAAAATATCTCTCCATCTCCCACACTTACACTGTAAGAGGAAAACAACCCAAAGTATTCCACCAAATGTTGTGTTGGCCATTGTTGAAACTGAAGTGTTCCACCTCAGGCAGGGAGTAGATAGTGCTATAATCTGTGTGTGTCTTATGGGACACAGATTGACAACCCCAACTCTTGGCTATGCAAAACATCTTTTCCTGATACAGATGTCAAAAAGCATCCCCCAACAGCCTCTAAGCCTTTGAAAAAGTATATTGCAATAGTATCCAGATACATCTTATCTTGACCCCTTGCAAGCTTTCTGTAGGAAGAAACTGGGTTTGTTGGTTCATTTAAAACTTTAGATAGCTGCCTATCTTCTAATTAACTCTAACCAATTCCCAGTCAAAACTTAAAACAACATAAAAACTGTTTTAAAACTATAAAATTAAACACATTAAAAATAACAACAAAAAAAACCTGGCACCAATTCAGACTTCTAATATGCAGTCATTCCATCTTATTCTCAGCTCTTGGAGGAAAAGCCTGGTCTTCAAAACTTTACAGAAGGCTAAGAAGGTAGAGATCTGCCAAATTTCAGGGGGCAGATTGTTGCAAGGGGCAGGGGTTGCCATGGAAAAAGCACACTTCCTGGCTCCTATTACATAGCAATATTTAGAGGAATGGACTAGGAGCATGCTCAGCCTATCTGACCTGATAGGATGCAGAGGTGTCTTTAGGGAAAAGCAGTCTGCAAATAACCTGTATCTGTGCCATATAAGGCTTTATAGGTGATCAGCAACACTTTTAATTGCACCAGAAAGAAACTGGAAGCCAGTGCAGCTTGACAACAAAGGTATAACATAGGCCCCTGTTATTGTGGGCACTACTTCATTCTGGACCAACTGAAGTTCCTGGGTGGTCTTCAAGGGCAGCCTACAAAGAGCACATTGCAATAATCCAAATGGGAGGTGACCAAGGCATGAGTGACTATGAACAAAGCCTCCTGGTTCAGGAAACAGTTCAATTAGTGCACTAGAAGAATTTGTGTAAATCGCCCTAGCTGTGGCTGCCACCTGCTCCTCAAAAAGGAGGCATGAGTCTAGGAGGACTCCCAAGTGTACACTAGCTCATTCTGGGGAAGTTCCACCTAATTCAGAGTCAAAGTTGAAATATCATTTGGGATTGGGGGACACCCCAAATTGGGGGGTTGGGGGTTTTGGGCCCCCAATCCCAGATGATACAACTGGGGGCCTTTGTAACACCTTTGTTGTGCAAGCTGCACTGGCTTTCAGTTTCTTTCTGGTGCAATTCAAAGTGTTGATTATCACCTTTAAAGCTTTATATGGCACAGACACACTTGCCAGTTCCTAGCCAGGTTCTCCCCATTCAGACTTTTACCATTTCTAGACAATCAGCCAGCACCACCACAGTATCACTTGTCTTCTGGCTAAGGGTGGAGATATATAATTGGATTTCATCAGCAACTGATGATACCAAATCCCATACCAACATTGCCTCTTCTTTTCCTGCACTGCTCTCCTGTTGGTACTATCTACTTCCCTTTGGAGCTGGTGAAAAAAATATGAAAATCTCCATTGATTGTTCCCTGAGTTTTTCTGCAAGGTCTTGCCCCACAGCATACAAACTGTGAGCCAGCTTCATTACTCACTGCAGCTACCATCAAATCACACGTGCACTTCATTTGGCTGGATATATCTGTTTATTTAGCATTTGCGATCTATACAAGACAAATCTTTTCCCCTGTAGGTGAGGATGTTTCAGCAAGCTAGATAAATATGTCTGTCATTTCCCATATTGATTATTGTAATACTCTACTTATTGGTTTCCCCAACATTGTCCTTCAGAGGTTCAGGCTGGTGAAAAGCCTGCTGTATATATCTTGATCCAATTAGAGAAGTTTAATAACATCACTGTGCTTTTAATGAAACTTCACAGCCTCATTAGCCAGACAAGGACTACATTATGGAGCTCACAGTTATCTGGTCTTTCCAAACACAGAGAGGTTTATTAGAATGGGCATTGACCTGGCCATCATTTTACAATTTGGCTTCCTCCGAATAGATTAAGGTTAATCCTGCCTTTGAACTGCACAATAACCCACTTCCCAGTCCTCCTCTACCATTCCCTAATCCTACAAAATATTTACAGCTTTATTTATTTGACAGTTGTTCCCTAGTAAAGCCAATCTCTGTCGTGTGTATATAGTCTTCAGCTGTCAATCATTTTCAGGTAGTCTCACAAATATACATAGACTGGAATTCCAGGAGTAAAAACCTTAATACTTAGGGGTGTCTGAAAAAAATGTTAAAATGGCAGCCATAAGGGCATGGATGAAGCCCACGTGTGTTATGGTTTATTTTTATTATCATTAGTAGTGGTGGTGGTGCTGATGACCATCAAATTGTTTTAAAAGTATGCACTGCACCATAAACAAATGAGAAATAGTTTAATATTTCAGCAGACTTAATATGAAAAGTAGAAGGAAAAAGGTTAGCATTTGGTCAATAATAATTGCAGTGAATTATTACAAAGTCAGTTTCAAGAAATTACAATTATTGAACACTGGTTGTTCAGTTGCTCAGTCACGTTCAACTCTTTGCAACTCCAGGGACTGTAGCAGGCCAGACCTCCCTGTCTTGCACTGCCTCTTGGAGACTTCCCAAATCCACACCTATCACATCTACAATGCTATCTAACAGTCTCATCCTCTGCCATCCCTTTCTCCTTTAGCCTTCAATCTTTCCCAGCATCACAGTCTTTTCCAATGAGTCCTCTCTTCACATTAGGCAACCAAAGTATTTGAACTTCAGCCTCAGTATCTGTCCTTCCAATGAACAGTCAATTCCCTTAGGATTGACTGGTTTGATTTCCTTGCAGTCCAAGGGACTCTCAAAAGTCTTCTCCAGCATCACAATTTGAAGGCATCAATGCTTTGGTGTTCAGCCTTTCTTATGGTCCAGTTCTCACAGCCATACATTGCTACTGGGAAAGCCATAGCCTTGACTATGTGGACTTTTGTCAGCAAGGTGATGTCGCTGCTTTTTAATAAGCTGCCCTGGTTTGCCATAGCTTTCTTCCCAAGGAGCAAGCATCTTTTAATATCATGGAGCAAGCATCTTTTAATGTCTTTTAATGTCATTATCATCTTGGAGCCCAAGAAAATAAAATCTGCCACTGCTTCCATTTCTTCCCCTTCTATTTGCCAGGGAGTGATGGGGCCGGATACCATGATCTTAGTTTTTTTAATGTTGAGTTTCAAGCCTGCTTTTGCTCTTTAGTTCCTCTTCACTTTCTGCCATTAGATTGGTATCATCTGCATATCTGAGATTTTTGATATTTCTCCTGACAATCTTAATTCCAGCTTGTGATTCACCCAGCCTGGTATTTTGCATGATGTACACTGCATATAAGTTAAATAATCAGGGTGACAATATACAACCTTGTTGTACTCATTTCCCAATTTTGAACCAATCTCTTATTCCTGTTCTAAATGTTGCTTCTTGATCTGCATACAGGTTTCTTAGGAGACAGGAAAGGTGGTCTGGTCCTCTCATCTCTTTTAGATCTGCCACAGTTTGTTGTTTTCCAAATACTCAAAGCAACAAAGTTTAAAAAACAGGCATCTGGACTGGATTTTTCTCAAGTCGAAGACGTTTCACCTTTAATCCAAA
>JANHZU010007854.1:8126-25025 GCA_032468055.1 Acrochordus granulatus | reverse complement strand
TTGATGTAGAAATGATTGTCCCTAACATCTGAAACAAGTAACCATGATTAACACACAATATAAAGCAGAAATAGAATGAACCAGCACTTATGGATCTGTTTCGAGGCTGCTGCTAGGCCAGCTGCTGTCCGGAGCCCCCTGCTGGCTCAGAGTATCTGCTGCTGCCACTGCTGAGACAAAACTGTATTTTCTCTCAGCGTATTTCGTGGGTGGTTTGCGAATGTTTCTTGCCTCTGTGAGAGTAGAAGAGTGCTAGGCAATGAGGGAGAATTTACAATTTCTGCTTTATTTTGTGTGTGTGTGCGCGCGCACGTGCTTTAAGAATGTCCAGGTTGGCACGAAGGAGATGAGAGAAAGGAGAGGAGTGGGAGGGGAATTCCTGGAGGGAGAATCTGGAGTCTGAAGTTTCGGGAGTTCCATCTCTTGAACGCCTGTTTATGCAGTGAGAGAGGAGGACTCTGTTGTGAAATTTCCCATGTGAGCTCATTGCGCAGTGCTCATTGCAATCAGGAACGTCGACCTGCCGTACATTCTGGCAAGGTCAGTCACATGCACAGTAATGGAGTAAGCCACGTGGCAGCGTAGGCAGAATGCACACACGCTGCCGCCCATACGGCAATGGAGTAAGCCACACAGCATTTCCTGAATGGGAAATGCAGAGCGTGCTGACTGATGACGTGCAGATATCACGCAAAGGTATCTCGTCATGTGAGTTGTGGCTCATTTAGTGGAATAAATTTTATTTTTTTGGTCGTCTTGTGAGTTTCATGTCTTGTGAATTAGTCATCTTATGAGGTACCGCTGTAATTCTCTTTTGGCAGATAATTTAACGGTGTTTCATAAATTGTTGAAGGTACCTGAAATCTGCTTCCTTCACCATGATTTATTGAAGGATTTAAAATCCTAATACATATTGATTCTTTGATTCCTCTTAAAAGCCAGGTCAATTGTTTGGAATCTGCAATCTTGAAATTTATGCCCATGCTGTTTAAGGCATAAATATAGAACAGATTAATCAGATGTTTTATGTTGCTGAAATCTCCTAAAATTCATTCTAAATTTTAAACCTCAACACCCTCCCTTCTGTTAGAAACTTAACATCTTGTTTAAACTGGCTACATGTAACCTTGCTATGTTTTCTCATCACCCATCCCTTTTTTTTAGAAATGTACATATTTCCTGACCATTCTTTCTCATTTTTAGATGGATTGAAAAAGCCTTCTGGATAGAAGGCAAAGCATTTCCAATAACATCTTGTAATTAAAGTCCAGTTGCCTTTTTAAGGAACTTTGCAAAAACTTTTGCAATTTTTATTACTTAGTTCAGGAAAAAATTGTAATGTTTTAAAAAAAGAGTTTTGTCAAACCAGCCACCCTCTCTCTGCTCAGTAAAGATTACTACACCACTTTCTTCAGATTCAGGATGGGAGGCAGAGAACCTTTTAGAGTTCATGATAAGCACTGAATCAGGTGAGGGGTGGCCTTTCCTTTGCAATGTAGCCAATCAACTGCCAAGGTTAAACTGCAACAAACTAGAACACTCTAGCTGTGATAAACCAGAATGCACAAACCGATACAGAAAAAAAAAGATCCTTTTGAAAAGGAGCACAGAAACACTGGTGGAAGATAGGTAGAGGAGCAATAGAGATTAATATGATCTGTTGATGTTTTCCAGAAATTGTGTTCTCCAGAAATGGGGACCAGCCGGTTCTGAGGATGAGCAAGAAATAAGTTCAGATCTGACCACAGTCAGACCAAAATAATTTTAACAGCAAAGGTGTCCACAAGATATGATAAAAAAAAAATCAAGATGGTGGCTATGATGATGTGATCAACACTACACCTGGTTTGTATGTGTATTGCATATAAAAACGTGGTACTTTGATCACATTGTTATTGTGCCATCTTGATTTTTTTTATCATACTCTGCAGCACCTCTGTTAAGCAAGATTTTTTGGTAAACATGTGCTTAGTATGTTTTTAAATGTGCTTACTATGTTTTTAAAGATGCTCATGTTTTTCTGCAACAGATTTCCTTCTGATGGATGAAAAGAATTGGAGATAACCTTGAAGTAAAGGTTTACAAGGTAAAATAAAAGACATCTCAGTCCTTGGAGGAAAAAAAAAGGTGTAAGAAAGAAATTCTAAATATTCCTGTCTTGAGCTTGTTTGTTGTAAGAGGGGCAAAGGGATATCTTGCTCATCTTTCAATATTCTGTTAATGTACCCTAGTATTCCTGGAATCCTTTGGCTATCTGGATATCTATATTCTCATTAATATATCATTATATTAATATAATATTAATGTATAGTAAAATATTACTATTATACTATCATATAATATTAATATAAATTAGTATATACATATACATATTTTCTTTTTTGGATATCTGTTTTCTGACCTGGCTGACAGTGGGGAAATTGAAAATGCTGTATTTCTTTTTTTCAGATTTGGTTCCCACTCTCTGTCTTTCTTTTTTCTCTCAAGCAGAGTCATGTTGTGTTCTTTCTTAAAGGGTTCTTAACAAACATTCCAGAATCAGTGGTACCTTAAAACTTTTTTATTTTATAACAATTTTAGACAAATAACTTTCACACTTGTCCATTCCTCTAGGGCCCTAGATACAGATTTTCTGACTAGGAAGGATTAAGCTTCCTAGTAAATATTTCATCCTAGCAACATTTCCATCGGTTTCAAGCTTGAGCCCTGCTCCTTCAAACAGCTCTTTGCAACTGTTTGGTGGAATGCATTTTCTTTAACAGACAGACCGAACCAAAATTAAGGCTATTTGTTTTTTGCTCTTATATGTTATTCGTTTGTCATCTTTAATCAGCAGCTGCTTCTTTTTCTGTTCTATTTTGAACATGTCAAGAAGAGAAAAAAGAAGCCCTTTTTTGTCTTCTTAGTATCCTCACCAAGTTCAGTTCTTGTGAATTGTTATCTTTCTGATACATCTCAACAATTTTGATATACCTCTGTATATTCTCGTTTCATAACCTGTTCCTCTCTCAAATGACTTCTGTCATTTTTTTCTTTTCCCTGTTGAAATGGTTATTCTTTTAATATTTCCTTTTTCCCCCTACTCATCATGAGTTAGTTCTATTTCCCATTAATTTCTTTGCTTTAGGACCCTACTCCTATTGCTTGCAATTTATTAAAATTGTTTTTTATGTCAGGATAAATCTTTGATACTCGGCTTTAGCTTCTCTTTTAACAATTTCAGCATTATTTGGTCATTTACTACAACATTCTAATGATTATCCTACTTCTTCACGTATGCTCATTGGTTCGTATCAAGTCAAGAAAAGCTGATTCTTTTATGCCTTCCTTTAGCTCCTGAAAGAGAAAGATGTTAACAAGATTAAGAAATTACATTTTTGGAAATATTCTGTTCTCCCCAGATGTCAGAATAACTAAAATCACACATCAAAAGTATTTTTATTTATTTATCAAATTTTAAAAACCATCCGTCTCTCTCAAAGATGGAGTTTTGAAAGTTTCACAGTTTGCTTTTAGGAAAAAACATCTATATCTTCTTGTTGGGTAGATGAACCAAATCAGGGTATTAGTTTTGTTTATATTTCTAGTTGTTTAAACTCAAATGCTCTGTTGTAGTGCTACCAAATTTGTTCACTTGGATTTTTGAGCAGATCATTTTAACAGTACAATTTCTGCCCTTTTCTATTGTTTCTGTTCCTTTCATGCAGTGTTTTCTAACTGAGTTATATTATGGGATATAACTGGCTTTTAGTTTTCTGCAAATCACATACTGCCCTTGGATTCAGGAAAAATGGAAGAAAACCCTTTGAAAAACAAATTTATCCTGAATTTTATTCATTTTATCCTGAACACTAATGTCAGCTTGGAATAAACAACAAACCAGGCATCATAAATTATGAGTCAAAAGATAGTATCATAGATCACAAGTTGAAAGACACAGTCAAGATTAGAAAGGCAACATCCTAGAACACATCCTCTCTGAAACCCAAATAAGCAGGAAACAGGGCCAAAGAAAAAAACAGGGAGAAAACTGTTTCCTAATCAAGGAACTATCAAGGAAGAAGCCACCATCCCACTAAGCTGGTAGGGCAAGCAACTGGTAGGGCAAGCTTCTGTATATAAACAGCAGGAAACCCCACTCTCTTGCTCTGATGATTTTGCCTTGCCTGGACATAAAACATCTGCAAAAAAACAACCAAGCTCAGAGAACACTGAAGAACCATCAGATTGTGACTTGAATAATTACCAAAGAACTGCAATCATCTATCTAAAAATGAGTACAAAAGATCTCATGTTTATCAGAACACACTTCAAGTTTAGATTATGAATAATGGAAATGAGTTGCATTATCTCATCTGAAATATAATTTAGCTTCTACATCAAGCTTCAGAAAAACAAATCATGTGTTCTTTTATCAGGATAAATGGCTTGCATTTTCCCAGCATTTGTGTCATTTACATTTTGCATTCTGATTATTGTAGGAAGCACTTACTGGGTAGATCTTTGCTGATGTTATCTGAATCCAAAATATAATTAATTACTTGATGGGGAAAAGGGAAACAGTAACTTTCACACAGTTTCTTGTTTCGCAGGAAATATGACAGCTGAAAAAATCCTCTTTTACAAAAATTGTATGTGTCAAAAAACAGTGGTGACAAAAGCTTGGTTTCATTTTATGTTTTAAGAGAGCATAGTAATTATATTTTCTTCCTGTTAACAGTTATCATGATCCTCAAAGAAGCTATGTTGTGCTGTTAATGAGAGGAAAACTGGTTTGCAGTTGTGCAGTAGCCTAACTTAATCCGAGTCAACTTTAAGTTACGAATATTTGAATTCCCTATTTCATGATATATATGGTAACATTTGCACCAAGGTTCACAGGAAATTTTAATTTTTCTTGGCTTCTAAAAGCATGGCAATCAAACAAATCCATCGATAAATCCATTCACCACCACCACCCCACCTTTTTTAACGAGTGCCAGGTAAATATTCAATTTGGCAGAAACACTCAAGCAGATTGTTGATTATAATGATCTTATCATTATATGAATGTAAACCAAATAAACTTACCTTCTTTTGCCCCTTTAACTATACTTCATGTGGGCAATACACAGCTTTTTCCACACAACAGCATTTTTAATTTCTGGAACAGTTTATTGTGTCAATGTGTAAGCATCGCTTGGTGTAAACTGTCTCAAGTCCCTTTAGGCAAAGACTACACAAACCACAGAAGAAAGAACTAATAAAATTCAGAAAGATTCATAGCTATTTTATCAGCTTTGGTATGTGTATGTAATCAGCATTACTCTATTGTAGGCAGTTTTTCACTGAGTTTCTAAGATGGGTAGTATGAAAAATTCAGAGGCATCAGGAATATTGGATGAACTGAAAAACAACTAGCCCACCACAGTGGATCTTTCTTTACTGAATGACCTACATGAAGTCTTAGAGGAGCTGTTACAATGTAAGAACGATGTACTCCTCAGATATTGCAAAAAACAACCAAACTTCTCTCGGTCTCAGTGACTTGATGTATAATCCAGAACCCTCAACACATTTTTTTAAAGAAAATGTCCAGATTCTCACAGTCTGGATTCTCACATTCATTATTCAGTTTGCAGTCCTGTTTAAAAGAAGCAAAGAAATGAATGAGAGCTAATACACACTGATTCACAGGGAAGCAGGATCCTGAGCTTCAATGCACTTCTTTGCCTGGAGCATTAAGTTGCAAGGTATCCTGAAAAATCAGTGCTTTGCATGAAGGAGTCCATCTTTCTAATAACATATTTTATTGGACCAGTTTATTTGAACTTCAGACCTGTATAATTGGATCCCACAATGGTAACATGTGCTAGGGTGGGGATATAGGAGTATTCTGGGTCTAGTGCAAGTGCTTTGAGCTGATTTTCACACTCCTGTAGCAGATTTGAGGGTGTGAGGATGATGCATGGTGTGGGAGATTGATGAGAATGTGATGTGAGAATGTGAATTGGTAGGAAGTGAATGTGTTGCTAGATTTCCAACCTTCTGTCCACTGTGTGACTGACTGGCACTAATGTTGAGAATGTGAGTCTTGGAGATAGGAAAAGGGCACTTAGTTATAGTATCCAGTTGTTAAAATAGTTATAGTATTGCAAAAATATGTAGGCTGTATGAGATATAGTAGAAATAACTAGGTACACCATTCCAAGGAAAAGGTGAGCTCCAAGCCAGTGATAATCTTCCCTTCTGAGGACTGGGGAACTCAACCAGAGAACCTGGTGGCTAGATTGTGAAGGCTCCTGGCCTTGGGATATTGCTGTTAAATGCTGTAAAACCACACCAATTCATGATTTGATGATGGATGAGCGATGAACATGTACGTATTACTGAGACCTAGCTGTGAGGGCAGCAATATTGCTTTTTCCTGAAGTTTGCCTCACTGGTTTTCAGATCTGCATCAGCCTTGAGTGTGGGCTTGGGGAATCTGATCTATCAGGAGACCTTATCTATAATCAGAGTTTCTGTTCCTGCAATAGCAGGGTATGATTGCTTATTTTTTATTATATTTTTTTATCCTGGCTTTATTAGTTTATCAGTAACTCAAGGCAGTGAATATTCATAATATTCCTTCCTCTTCCTCTTTTCCCCCCACCACAACAGCCTAAATGTTTAAGTTAGTCTGTAGGGTCATGTTAGGGATCTTGTTGATATATTGGCCACCTTGCTGCCCAGCACAGACATTCTCTGGTTTTCTGGAAGTGTTTTTTGGACTGATGGAGACAGCCCCCTGCCCCACCATACACACTTTAGTATTGGAAAACTTCAACCTCCATGTTACAGGCATGGTAATCAGGCTCAGGAGTATGTGGTGACTACAGTAACTATGGGTGTGTCTTAGGTCATCTTAAGTCCAACACACATGTGAGGATATACTTTGGATCTTGACTTTGGTTTGGAGCAGTCACTATGTGATCTGGTTATGGTGGCATTATACCCTGGACCTCATTAGGACTCATTTGAGTGATCCATCCCAGTGTGCCATACAGATCCTGATGGCTTCTGGAGGGCATTTGGAGAGTTTCCTACAAATCCTATTGAGAGTGTAGTTTGCTGTAGGAATCATGAAACAACCTGGCAATGTGATTAAATTGTTTCAGAGTGGCCTCTCTCTGTTGGCTGTTCTTAGGTAGATCCCTGGTTTACTGAGAACCTGAAGAAGATAAAGCATCAGAAACAATGCCTCAAGCATTGGTTGATAAAGTCAAGAAGTAAATCTATTGACAACTAATACATGTCCACATTTGCACTTAATCCATGGTGCTAGAGATATAAATAAAGTAAAACATTTCTGTTTTTTTACATTGTGTAAATGAGTTGATGCCTGCAGCCATGTTTCAGGTGTTAGAAAAGAACCATTATCAACTCCATCTCTCTGAGACCAGTTAACACATTTCACAGATAAAATCACATAATGGCTTTATCCTTAAGAGGACCTCTCTAGATGTAGTGTATAAGACAACTATCCAGCCTTTTCTTTCTAGAAAAGATTACTGAAATAGTATGAGAAATCAAGTACACAACATCCTAGAAGAAACAGGTAATCTTAATCTTCTACAGTCAGGGATCACCCCAGACATGGAACTGAGATAGCACCGGTTGCACTAATGGATGATGTTCATCTTTGTCAAAATCTAGATAAAAGAAATGGATCTATCCTGATTTCTCAATAGACTTTGATACCACCTATGATATCCTTTTAGATGACTGTGGAGTTGAAGATGGGGCACCATATTAGAGAAGTTCTATTCCTTCTTTGATGGATGGTTCTAGTTGGTGGTGGTGTGTGGGAAATATGTGCCTGAAATTTATTGCTTTGCTGGATGCTACAAGGGTTGGTACACTCCCCTGTCATATTTAACATATACATGAAGCTGCTGGGAAAGGTCATTTGACATTTTTGGGTTCAATATCATCAATAAGCTCATGATACCGAGTTCTACATAATTATCCCAGGCCAGAGTAGTAATGCCCTGGATTTGAGGTCTTGTTCAATAGAAGCCAATAGAAGATTGAACTGAATCCAAGCAAGATACAATTTGCCCAATGGAGTTTTTGTCTGATAATAATGTCTTTTTACTGAGTGGCATTAGTGGTCCTCCTGAATGCTGGCTCCTACTGAAACAGCAAGTGGAGCCCATGGCTGGGGAGATTTTTTTCAGCTTTGGTTGGTGTGCCAATTGTGCTCCTACCTTGTGAAGGTGAATCTTGCTACCGTGACTTTTGCTTGTTATCACTTGGTGAGATTAATACAATGTGCTTTTCATGGAGATATCTTTGAATATTACTTAGTGAGAATCTGCAATTGATTCAGAATGCAATGGTCCATATACTGACTGGCATTTGCCCATGAGAGCACATTACAGCAGTGCTTTGGCCCTAACTTGTACATGGGCAAATGTCAGTTAGCATGGTTGAGACCTAGTTATCTCCAGGAACCACATCTTCCATGGGGCAGTCCAGCTGTTCAATCTATCAAGGAAAAACAATGGTTCCCCACTTTAGGGAATTGAAATGGGCTAAGACTCAATGGTGCTACTTTTCAGCAATTGTGCTGGTTCTTTGTTTTCCATTAGTCTTCAAGTCTTTTATCTGTAAATTGAAAAATAATTATAATAGCAACAACATCAACAAGACTATTCCTATTAACAGGCTTTTAATATCCACATGCTAGTAGGCGAGGTTCATATACCTCTGGGAATATCTCTGATATTTCTTGCTGCTACTACTCTAGCATTGCTGCTGACATCCAATATCATGAGACTCATCTAGAGTAGGACTTGACCTCTGGCAGTAATGCAACAGCCAGTCATCCAATCCTATTTGGATTTATCTGTGGCAGAAAATAGTGCAATGGGTGTGCTTAGATACTGCTCAGATACTATTAGACACTTGTCCAAGAAGGCAGAAGGTAACTTGTGTAATGTTATTAAGATCACTGCAGGTAGAATTAGTATGGGAGGAAGTTCAGCACTACCAGAGATATAAGAAAAATGGTCCTAGGAGAGCTCAGAGAATATGTTGTTGTTCAGTTACTAAATTGTGTCTGACTTTTGCGACCCCATGGACCACAGCATGCCAGGCCTCCCTATCCTCCAGTCTCCTGAATCGGCTCAAATTCACGTTCACTGTGTCAATGGTGCTATCTAATCATCTCATCCTCTGCTGTCCCCTTCTCCTTTTGCCTTCAATCTTTCCCAGCATCACAGTCTTTTCTAGTGAGTCCTCTCTTCACATTAGGTGGCCAAAGTATTTGAGCTTCAGCTTCAGTATCTGTCCTTCCAATGAATAATCAGGGTTGATTCCTTTTAAGATTGACTGGTTTAATCTCCTTGCAGTCCAAGGGACTCTCAATTTGAAGGCATCAATTCTTTGGTTCTCAGCCTTCTTTATGGTCCAACTCTCACAGCCATACATTACTACTGGGAGAACTATAGCTTTGACTATACAAACCTTTATCAGCAAGGTTATGTCTCTGCTTTTTAAAATGCTGTCTAGGTTTGCCGCAACTTTCCTTTTACCTCCAGACATATCCACAGCATGAGCAACCTTATGGAAGTACTCTAAATATGGAATATAGCATTTTCAAACTATTTAGTCAGTTTGCTAAAGCACAATGTTTCAAAGCAGGCCTGTATATTCAGTTAGATATTGAAGACTATATTTGGGGAAATGTATTCCTTCAAACTTGTATTCTGTGCTGACAGCTTACTTCAGAAAAATAATGAGGCTAAGAGGAAAAGTTGAACAGAGCCAAAATAAGAATTGCATGGGTGGGAGCAGAGTATTTAAGACCCCTATCTCAATTTTAATCATTTTCATTTGATTAGGTCATACCCTAATCAAGGAACTAGCAAAGAGAAGCCCACACTGCCATCAAAATTAACTACTGTACATAAACAGCAAACCCCACACTTACTTACACTGATGATAGCGATCTGAGTAATGAAATGTCTACAAACAAGAGAGAGCACAAAGAACTCTGCAAAATTATAAATATGATATGCAAAATCATAAATAGTCAAACAAAAATATTGTAAATTAATTGCATTTACCTAAACTGAAAATAGTTGTGTTATGGATTGCTGCTGAAATTCAGGAAAAGCCCACATAGCCCATAGTGTCTAGGATGGTATCACTAATTTGCAGTGGTGCTGCATATATTTAGCAATATAGAAAAGCAATTTCTGACCTTTGCACTGATTACATAATCCACAAAAACTTTTTAGGGTTTATTTAATTCAGTAATTGCCAATATTACACTTAGGTCTCTGTAACATTTATGATCACTACATATGCAGCATCCTTGGAATTGCCAAATGGAATGTTAAAACACTCCTATAATGAAATACTTAATTTTAAAAAGTCCCTCTGATCTATATATATGAAAAAGAAAATAATCCTCCCAGCATAGTGTCCTTGAGCCATTTGATTAGGGGTTACCAAATGCCTCTTAGGGCTTATCCACACATATACATTTCATGGTTATCTGGATTTGTACAACCAAAATGTAGCCAGTGGATAGTACTGTTGACATTATTGATTCTTCTGTACATTGAAGAACATGTATTGGTGCCTCCTGAGATTGAAAAGGAAGAGCTATCTCTTCATGAATCAACAAATCAACAGTTATCAACAAATTTCATAGCTTGTTTTGATGTCTGGTATTCCATGCAGCTGCCAGACCTAGTTTTAGCTCTAATAATTCAATTCCACCTGAGACCTGGCCACCTACTATTATGACCTATTTCACATATTATTTAGCACAGAAAACCTCAGCTTTCTAGTTTCTGACACCTCCTTGTCAAAGTGGCCTTCTGTTTCAGATTCAGAAATCCTTAAATTGAACTTCTAGCTGAAGAATGGTAAAGTGGCAGGACTGAATTCCTCTAGTACTCTTAAAAATATATTCAAATTCATGGACCTCTATGATAACTTCCCTATTTATAATATTCAACAACTCCTTACTGCTACTTAAAGACTGAAGCTATTCCATCACATTTCCAATTTATAAGATGGTCAGCAATCTAGCTAATTCAAACTGTGAATGGTCACTAAACAAGGCATTTCCTAAGCAAGGTCTACTTGTATAAATTTGCTGATTGAACAACCAGGTTGATGGTTGTTGTACACTGATTTGTATCAGTGTACAAATTATACCAGCTGGCCAAGGAATTCAACTATCCCATGAAGATCTCCCTTTATCAACTTGAGGTCAGCTTTTGAATCATTTCCTTGGAAGAATTCCGCAGGAAAAAAAACTTTAGAGGAAGTCAATGACTTCTTTTCTTGACTATCACCTTCTTAGACTGATAAACACCTTTAAACATATCATATCATATCATATATAAATAATGGAAAATTAATTGTCCCCATACCCATGCATTCTGGCTCCCCAAGTTTTGAATTTCTATATTGAAAACTTCATTTTGGCCCTTGCTAAATCTCAGTTCTATCTCCTCATCTGCACAACCACCCCTATTCTATTCTATTCTATGAAGCTAATGCCATCATTCTATCTTTATCCCAAGTTGGCCTTTGAAGATATCTAGGAGCAGTTGCATCATTTGGTTTTAAAGGCAGTTGCATAATTTGGTTTTAGAGACAACTTAAAAATTAATTATGCTAAGAGAAGGATCTTAGTTCACACAAAAATAAACATTTTAACCTTTTTTATAATTAAAAAATCCATGATAAACCTATTGAGCAATCAAGAACTTTAAATATTTAGGTATTCATTTCCAACTATCTACCTCCTGGAGTCATCAAATAAGCAAGCTGTCATCAAAAGAACAAAGAGCATCCAACAAGATTATCAGAGTTTTATGCCAAAGACAATAACTATGCTTATGCCTGCAACAATTAAATTATTTAAAACAAATATCCTAAGTTTGCTGCTATGCAATGTGCAATACCGTATACATAAAGACCTTTTTGTATCAGGAGTAACTCATACCACCTTCTCTAAGGCCTTTGTCCATGTCCCTTGATCAATTACAGACATCACTTTCAGCTGGAATTGGATGCATCTCTTTGAGGGCCCCTATGACTTTGCCAATTTAAATGTTGGCGAAAATAAAAATTCTAGGGTGAATCCTTTGCCAGGATACTCACCTTCTTGAAAAGCTAAATAGATTTGAATTTGTCTTATTGTGGGCTATCTTCATTGTTGTATGCTCTATGGGTCCAGATAAAGCTCTGGCAGAATGTTTGGCAAATAGTCTTAGACCTTGATTTCCTTTAGGACTGACTAGTTTGATCTCCTTGCAGTCCAAGGCACTCTCAAAAGTTTTCTCTCGCACTACAATTTGAAGGCATCAATTATTCAATGCTTAGCATTCCTTATGTCCACTTCTCACAACCATACATTACTACTTGGATCTTGGAGAGTAAAAAAGTAAAATCTGTCACTTTGATTACACAGACCTTTGTCGGCAAGGTGATATCTCTGCTTTTTACTATGCTGTCTAGGTTTACCATGGCTTTCCTCCCAAGGAGCAAGTGTCTTTTGATTTCATGGCTGCAATCACTATCTGCAGTGATCCTGGAGCCCAAGAAAATAAAATCTGTCACTGCTTCCATTTCTCCCCCTTCTATTTGCCAGAAAGTGATGGGAACAGATGCCACAATCTTAGGTTGTTTTTTTTAATGCTGAGTTTCAAGCCAGCTTTTGCACTCTTCTCTCTTACCCTCATCAAGAGGCTCTTTAGTTCCTCTTCACTTTCTGCCATCAGAGTGGTATCATCTGCATATCTGAGGTTATGTATATATTTCTCCCGGCAATCTTAATTCTGGCTTGTGAGTCAACCAGCTCAGCATTTCATATGAAGTACTGTGCATGTAAGTTAAGTAAGCAGGGTGACAATAGGTAGACCTGTCATACCCATTTCCCAATTTTGAACCAATCTGTTGTTCCATGTTCAGTTCTAACTGTTGCTTCTTGACCAGCATTTCTCAAGAGACAGGTAAGGTGGTCTGGTATTCCCATCTCGTTAAGAATTTGCAACAGTTTGTTATGATCCACACAATCATAGCCTTTACCATAGTCAATGAAGCAGAAGTTGATGTTTTTCTAGAATTTGCTTGCTTTCTCCATGATCCAGAAACTATGGCAATTTGATTTCTAATTCCTCTGTCTCTTTGAAATCCATCTTGTACTTCTGGTACTTCTCAGTTTACATATTGCTGAAGCCTAGCTTGTCGTATTTTGAGCATAACCTTGCTAGTGTGTGAAATTTGGGGAATTCTTTGGGAAATTCTTTGGGATTGGAATGTAAACTGACTTTTTCCAATCCTGTGGCTACTGCTGAGCTTTCCAAATTTGCTGGTATATTGAGTGCTGGTATATTGAGTGCAGCACAACAGTATCATCTTCTAGGATTTTAAATAGTTCAGTTGGAATACCATCACCTCTGCTAGCTTTGTTATTAGTAATGCTTCCTAAGACCCACTTGACTTTCACACTCCAGGATATCCAGCTCTATGTCAGCGACCACACCATCATGGTTATCAGAGACATTTAGATCTTTCTTGTAGAGCTCTTCTGTGTATTCTTGCCACCTCTTCTTAATCTCTTCTGCTTCTTTTAGGTCTCTACCACTTTTGTCCTTTCTCATGCCCATTTTTGCACAAAACGTTCCCTTGATAAAGCATATCATTCCTGGTACCTTAGTCTCCTTGAACTACTTGCTCATATATTACATTCAGCGTGTTTAGATTAACTGCTACAAGATCAATGTGCTGAAACATCTAAAGTCACAAAATTCTTAGCTATAGCTATGGCCATTAGAAACAAATAGATTTGTTCTACAACCAGTTAACACATAGGTTTTTGCTTTTTATCCATTCCTCTTATATACATTTATTTGTCTATTTTTTAAAGCTCTTCAAACAACCTGTATATAGAACCTTGATGCTACATTTTTTACTCTCATAGGAATTTTATTTATCCATGCCTCACTGCCAATTGTTGTCCATTAACATAGCTTATGCATTTTCTTTTACTTTAATTACTGATTAATTTTGCAGATTTTGTTTTATTCCTTTGGTCTATAATCATTTATTAAACAAACATTAAAAGCTTTACTTGATTTTGGAAGAAAATAAGTTTTATTGTTTTTCTCTGTCAGTTTTCCAAACCTCTTTACAGAAAAGGTCAGAGACAAGTTGAAAATTATTTTTAAAAATACCTCTATTAACTAAGTTTCCAGTTTTTTTTCACCAGAATATTTCAGAATTTGGAATATATTAAATAGAATTATATAAATAGGGAGCTACATGAGTTTAGTAACTCATGTAACTACTTAAAACTCGTCTAAAGCCTTTTTCCACCTAATATATTAGAAATACATTTTTATGTCCTTTATGAGCCCTTGTGAAATTTGTGTCAATAAACATGAGCTTTTACCAAGATTTTGTTCTTCATCCACTAAATATGTGGTTATTAAGACTTTTGAAAAGAAAAAAACTTTTTTATTTTTTTTATTTTATAAAAATACTGTTTCTTTATATACCAGAAGGAATTATCCTTTATCTCAAACTGGAAAGATCTATGATTTCTTTTTTTATTTTTCTTAAAACACAAGTATGTAAAAAGTGTATAAGGAACAAAGATTGTTAAGACAAAATCATTTGAAAAATTTACTGTAGTTTGGTGAAAGCTCAATACTGTCTTTTGCAAAGTATAAAGATATATAGAGTGATGTGGTCCTGTGACCTACTTTACAGGAGGCAAATAGGATTTATCTCAAAGGCAGTTCTAGCCCAAGTTTCCTTAGAGGAAAAATAAAGAAGAGCCTTGAAGCTGTCCATTATGAGCTGTAGTTTAAGCAGTAGGCTAAAGATCACCTGCTCAGAATCTTCTTCATTTTGAGTTCTATTGTACTTCCATTTATATTAAAGAAAGTATTTTAACTTTGCATCTATTCATATTCATTCTGCACATTATAGTGTTTGGTGTTTTTCTCCCTCAAGCAATGTACAAGGGACACAGTAACAGAAATCAACCAGAATCTGTTAAAGATTCCTGTTCAAATCTCAGGTCTGCTTACTCAGAAGGAGACCACAGCTACATTTGGCTCCATTTTCAATTACCTAATTGTGCTTGCAAAGAGGTAGAAATGATTGGATTAACATATTAAGCCACTTTTGAGTTTGTCTGATTAACATCTTATACAAATGATTTAGCATGTTAAATGAATTCATCTATCATGTTTCATACACCATTATTTATAACTGAAACTAGCCAGTTATAGCTTAGTAAAGAGACCATAATTAATCAAATTATGGTTTAGCACAATATGTGAACCCAACTAATATTAATCTGGGACACTTGTGGAATTATCAGATCTAAGTTTCATAAGTCTAAACAACCACCAGATGGCAGCAACCATTAGAGTTTCCTTTATCTCTTTGCTGCTACCTCATGGTTGCCTGGAGTTTTGCAAGACAGATCTGATAGCCCAGAGCTTAGGAATATAGGAAGCTGCTTTATACAAAGTCACACTACTCACCCATTTCAGGATCATTTCATCTTACTTGTAGTCACTTTTTCGGTTCCCAAGCAGAAATTCTTTCTATCATAGGCTACTTGATCCATTTTTAATACAAAAAGTCTGATTTTCTGAGCTATGATCTTAATAGTCTACCGTAAAGAAAATTAAGATAATACCCAATGGCTTAGAAGACTAAAGTTCTTCAATGCTGACTGTTTAAAAATGTAGATGACCTTCAAGATAAAATGCTCCTAGAGATTATACAACAAATTTATATACAAATCTAATTATGATATTCAAGGACATCTCATAGGAAAGAAACAGATAACCAACAGATTTGGGCTAATTGTTAAATAATGGAGCAGAATGCTGAGTACATCTTTGGAAATCATTTTTAAACCGCCTCGGTATTTTTCTTCCTGCATTTACTGTCAATCAAGTATATTCAGCAAATTGCAATGTTTCAATGCAAAGAAATAAACTATTCAGACTTACTGTATTATTCCTATGTAAGTTTTTAACGTTATGAAACCTCTCCTTCATTTCAGTTATAGAATGAGAGGGGAGGGGAGGAACATTTCAGAATAATTCCCTATTCACTGCAAAATCATTTTCTTGTGAATAACAAATAGGGAAAGCAACAAGAGTTTGGTAGGGGAATTGGAACTGGAAATTAAGAGGGAGGCACTTGTTTATTATTCATCAGAGGAAGATGGAGATGGGAAAAAACAGTGTTGATGACTTGCATGGGATATGCTTTGTATGTTTTCTTCCCCTAAACCTCAAGAAATATACATGCTGCAAGTGCAAGCTGATTGCCTTCCTGAAAAAGTAAGATGATGGGATGTAGAAAGCACCTGTATCAGGACAGAAAACCCTAGAAGAGAACCAAACAGAAAGGACAAGTACATGGAGGAACAGAAACAGTGGCCATGCCTGTGAAGAAGAGCTCTTACTTTACACAACTTCAGGATTGATTTCAAGACTTCACAGGTGACAGTTTCTGGACTCCAGGATGAAGAACACTTGCCATAAGCCTCACAGATGAGGAATAAGACTGTAACATGCTTTACAAATAGAAGAATGTTATTTGCCTCTGCCCTAAAGAATATGAAGTGATTGATTGATGGCTTTGATGATTAGAGAGGATAGATTATAGAAAGAAGAGTAAGTTTAGAAAAAGAGGTTGAAATATAATTGCACTTATAAGCACTTTTTTGTATCTTTTTTCTTTCCTATTTTTCTTAAACTTTTTTCTTTTCTTGTAAAAGAAAACTTGTAAAAAGAAAACTGCAGCACAGAGCCCAAGAGGTTCCCACAAGCTCTGAGGGAAGGAGGAAAGAAGAGCTGCATGTCCGCCAAGCTC
>JANHZU010007853.1:0-10741 GCA_032468055.1 Acrochordus granulatus | reverse complement strand
AATCAAGAGAAACAATAGCCCAATCAAGGAACTAGCAACTCAGACAAACAAGCTAAAAATAAACAACAGTGAAATCAAGGAACCTCCAAGAACACTCCCTCCAACACTAACAGGGCAAGCCACTAGTATATAAGGAGAGAAAACCTCACTCCCCTCTAATACTGATGATGTTACCTAGTCTGGTAATGAAACATCTGCAGAAAAACAACCAAGCTCAGAAAGCACCAAGGACTCATAAGATCTAAATTCTTGCAATTTGTTTTGGCTTTTGTGTTAAAAAAGAACATAATAGATAGCCTCTTCCAAGGAAGAGTCAAAAGGAGCTCTACTTTTACTATTTTGTTTTCCTGATGGTCTACAGACTCATTATCTCAATACAGCCCCTGCTCACTGGAACATGCTCTCCTCATGATTGAGAATGACCCCAACCCTGTTGGCCTTTGTAAGACTTTGAAGATCTGGCTTTTTGCCCAGACCTGTATATGGAGGATGCCATTTCCTGGCTATATTGATATCTATGATGATGTTTTTGACTGTCATATATATTAAATTTGTATTCTATTGTAATTGTTCTTAACTGTTTGACAATTGTTCCCTGCCCAGAGTCATTTGCTTGAGATGAAAATGAATGAATGAACAAATTAATCATTTCAGAGCATTTGGTTACTCTTTCCAGACATCTCATCTTGCAACTTCTTTCATAAAAGTACATTTTATTGCAATATGCAATTAGGTCGTTAATGCTCACCCATACTAGTAATGTTCTAATAATGGAAGCAGTACAATGGCGAAATTCCACACTCCTTCTAAGGGACACTGGGGTGGCTGTGCTATTATTATATATGTCAGGACATTAGGTAGTCATCACTGCATTACAATGAGGAAGAAGACAAAGATATTTTGGCCCTTAACATGGGTGGGAATAGCAATCAGAAGGTAAGCTGCTCCCATTTCAACCTCAAAGATAACACCAAAATGCAAGAAAAAAGAGATGAAATCATGCTGCCTAAATCACATTGCCAAAATTGGCCTTGATTTGGCCCAATTTTAGCAAAAGTCTTGAGGTGCAGAGAAGCCACAAATGGGATGACAAGAGGCTGTGTTCATCTCACATGCAGCCCATACCTAGTTCAGCTACTCAAAGGTACTCCTACCTTTTTATACCTTTAAAATGATTTTATATGTTTTTTCATCTTTGATTGGGAGCTGCTTGAAAGGGTTGAAAGATGGGTGGCTATATAAATGTTTTAATACATAAAATAAAAATACCTGACAGAGATGGGAACCAAAACCAGAAACAGGATATGCTTTGGCCATAAACTGCTTCACACTGAACATCTGGATGAGTCCATTCCAGATGACTGAATGGCTGGACTCTTTAGTCCCCTGTCGATTTCGGTCTGGAATGCTAGCAAAGGCAGACCTAAGGAAGATGGAGAAATCTGCAGATCACAATCTGTTGCAGGTACACAGGTAACGCACCAAATACTTCGGGTTTTCCTATATCATGTCTTAATTAACCACCATGAGTTTCCACTCATTTTTAATATACCAATATTTCTCAATGGGAAGTGGTGGCCGAGTGGTTAAAATACTGGGCTTGTCAGCTGGAAGGTCAGCAGCTCAGCAGTTCAAAACCCAAGCGCTGCTACATAATGGGATAAGCTCCCGTTACTGGCTCCAGCTCCCGCTAGCAGTTTGTAAGCATGTAAAAATGCAAGTAAATAGGTACTGCATAAATTGGTGGGAAGGTAACAGCGTTCCATCTGCCTCGACATATAGTCATGGCAGCCACATGACCATGGAAGCATCTTCAGACAACGCTGGCTCTTCAGCTATGAAAAAGAGATGAGCATCACCCCCTAGAATCAGACATGACTGGCAGGGAAAACCTTTACCTTCATTTTTAATGTTTCTCTGGTAAAATCCATAATGAATTTCAAAACTGAAATCATTACTGGAACCCAAAGTGCATTTAATAGAGGTTCTCTGACATGGATCCATTTGAAAGAATGGCTTTGGATGATGAGATGGGCAGCACATACATTTAATAATTGAATAAAATTTAATAAAGAAGTAAATTAAAGAGATGCGCCACAGATGTACTTGTGGGATGGTCACAGAGCGAGCAAATGACAGATGAAAGAACAGAAATTAGATGGCTTTAATATGTAGCTGTCAACTGGTAGTGATTGACCAAAAGGATCTAACCAGCTTCTTCCTGGTTTTGCTGATACTTTCTTTTGCCCAAAAGAAATGGATTTTGGTTGCTTTGGCCAAAGGACACTGCGTTTATCTCCTATTCAAAACCTGCAGAGAAGTAAACAGGTCCCAAAGGTTAAAAGAAATACACCATTTTCTCAGCTCAAAATTCTTCTTTCAAAGAGAACACAGTGATTGCCTTCTTTTGCCTTGGATGGAAAAAGGAAATACTCTAGCCCCTTAAACTTCCATTAAACTTGCTTCTTGCTGATCAAAAAAGGATATGGGATGAAATTTGTAGCCCAGACATAAATTAGAAAAATAAATTTGCGAAATGCAAATGCAACCTTATCAGCTGGAAACTCAAATAATTTAGAGATGACTATTAGCTGAAAATAACTGCCAGTTTGCTCTGGCTTCATTGCATTTGACTTTCAATACGTGTTCCTCTCCTGAATGTGATAGTGACTGGGAACTTGAGGGCAGGGAGAAGTTTTGTCATTACAAAGATGGAAAATATTTGGATAGTGCAGCTGCAATCATCTTTATCACCAGATGACTAATATCTAAGTAGAGATCTATTTAAACCTGCAAGTGGGTTGAGTATGTAAAATCTCCTATATATTCATTTTTTCCATATCTCCAGTTGCATCACTTGCTGAGCACACCATTCGCATATGCCTTTCCTCTCCATTCATTCATCCTCATCAATTGTTTATTTGTAGCCCACCTTTTTGACCCAAAAGCCCTCACAACAACTAATTAAAGATAAAATAAATAACTGAAGAGCTGCCACAAGGAAGATGGTGTGGATGTACTATGATGTACTATGATCTTCATAGTACATGAATGTACTATGATCCACACCATAGAAGATGGTGTGGATGTACTATGATATACTATGATCTTCATAGTACATCAGGGTAAGAAAAGAACCAGTGGATAGAGATTTTACAAAGGGAAACTCCAAATAAGGAAGAATTTTCTGATTATAAGACTTATGAAGCAGTGGAACAGCCTGCCTCCTGGAGTTATGAGGGCTCTATCCCTGAAGGTTTTCAAGTGGAAGTTGGACGCCATTGGGATGGTCTGAGGATTCCCACGCTGGGCAGAGGATGGAGTGGGCTTCCAAGGTCCTTTCCAATTCTAGAATCTATAGTTCTATCAAAACAAGGAGATACAGTCTAATAAGCACAATTAAATCCAACTAATTCTAATTGAAAAGGCCTAAACAATCAGAAAGATCTATTCAAAGACATAGATAGGCTAATTACAAATTTTGGGGAATCATTAAGATCCCTGAGTAATTCTTCTTTACTTTCATTTCCAACATTCCTTCCTCTAGCCCAGGTTGAGTCCAATCTTGGTAACTTTAAGATGTGTGGAATTCAATTCCCAGAATTAGGAACTGGGCAGCTGGCTGAGGAATTCTGAAATACACACATCTTAAAGTTGCCAAGGTTGGACACCCCTGACCTAGCCCTTCTTTTGACTCAGTCCACAGCATCATCTAATGAAAGAGGCAAGATGGGTTGTGGTTCTTTGCATTGCCACAGCCAACTATCACAAAAGATGAGTGATGTGAAGAATAAGGAAAATAACACTGACGGTGATATGTAGGAACCGTTACCTAGGTGAAAGGGGCTGATGTATTTTTTAAGCCCAGAAGTACAGGCTAAGATTTGGCAATGGCTCAGGTAGATGTCTCTTAATTCACTGGAGTATAAGAAGGAGGAGGAGGTTCAGCACAATCAGACTTGCAAGATTGTGCAACCACCACCAATCTAATTAAAGCAGTTTTAGCTTTCCTCCAGAGTTGACTTCCTGGTTCGGTCTCCCTAGCAGAGATGTCAAGGCATTTTTGGGATCCTCCAATGGTATGGCCTTCAAATGCCACAGACACCCAGCGCAGACCCAGAAACATCCTAACAGCTGACCCTGAAAGTAGGGTTCCCTTTCTCTTTTCTGGTCTCGCGCCTTCCTGAAGAGTACTGAAATCCTTCTTTTCTGCTGGGCAGAAAAGAAGTTTACTGGTTGTTGCCACTTTGAGAAATGTGAGTGTGGTGACCATCTGATGGAATGGTAAGCAAAATAATTATTTTTTATAAAATGTAACTCACAGCATAACTAACCTTAGAAAATTAGATGGCCTGCTAGTTAAAACAGCCTAGGACAAGAGTGACTGGAGATAAGAAACCAGATGGCTAAGGGAGGAATGTTTCAGAATACCTTGCAAGCTATCTTAACCTAGAGATTTACAGGAGATGTAACGCTTAGCTGATAGCTCTGTAGATCTTAGGAATGTAGCAACTTTAGGGTGTAGAAACACAGGTAACCTAGATTTTAGTCCCAAATTTTGATCATGTGACCATGGAGATGCTGCAACTGTTGTAAATGCAAGGACCAGCTGTAAGTCACCTTTTTCAGGGCTGTAATAACTTGGAACGGTCGCTAAACCAATAGTTGTAATTTGAGGACTACCTGTAACAGTATCAGCAAAGTGAAGTCAGTAATGAAAAATCTAAGACATCCTAAACAATATTAGATTTTAGTCTTCTTCCCCAAGGATTCGGATATCCATTGTGTAGATACACCTGTTTGTTTCACTTCTACAGCAATTAAATTTAACATTAGGGATGATAAAAGTCGAAAAGGAACTCGGAACTCCAGATAGCTGCTGCTTTTGCAGTGCTATCACCACTGTCTATGAGAAATTATATGTAATTTCACCTTATCAACCATGATTACAAACCTATTTGGTTGGTTGGTTGGTATACTGCTGCCCTTCTGCTCTGAAAAACACTCAGGAGTACAAGCAAAATAAAAAAACAAAGCAGCATAAAAAGTTATAAATACTTATTAAAAATAATGATAAATACTGAAACCATCTAAGAACTACAGTAAACACTAGGTGAAAAGGATGCATCTCTACATATTCACTGCAAGGAAGGTAAGGAGCCAAAGGCACCCCCCAAGTTACATAGCAGTGCAGGAGAAGGCTTCCAGGGCAGGAGGATGGGTCTAGGACTACAGCACATATTTACAAAGGCCTCTTCTTCAGATCTTAACAATTCAACAGGGGATCCTTGATATCTCTTTCTTCAAACTCAAGTGAATTGCTTACAGCAAGGGTGTCCAACACTGGCAATTTTAAGATGTGTGGATTTCAATTCCCAGAATTATGCTGGCTGAGGAATTCTGAGAGTTGAAGTCCACACATCTTGAAGTTGAAGTCCACATATTTTAAAGTTGAAGAAGTCCACACATCTTAAAGTTGCTAAGGTTGGACACCTCTGGCCTATAGCAATGCTTGCTTGACTGCCCTTGCCCATGCACTACAATTTACTCATAATTATTTCTTCAGCTGCCAAATCCATGTCTTCATCTCTATATATCCCTACAATTCCTTTGTGGGTGAATTTTTCAGAACAATGTCTTGGCTTTTCTCGCTCCTCTCTCTCTATCATTTCCAGCTCCTGTTAGGAACACAAAGATTCAGACATGCTCCAAGGAGGATGGCCAAGACACACATGACCTTCGAGGATGCACCTTGAGATGGTAGTCAAGATGGCAACACAGAAGCAGCTTCTGAAATAAGCTCCTGGCTTTTAACAGGCCTTACTACTTTTGGCTTAACTGATGCCCCCCAAATGCCAGTCAAGGGCAAAGAAAGAAACTGGGCCAGCCCTAGCAACAACATTAGGACTCATAAAACTTACAAAGAAGAAAAACAGATGAGGATCAATTCCCATCATTTGCCTGGGATGGTGTAAGGACTCCTGTCTTGGACAGGGGGTTAGACTAGAAGACCCCCGAGGTCTCTTTCAGCTCTGAGTATATGATTCTATCTCTTCACCTGTTGAGAAGCTACCAGCTAGGATGGGAGGAGGGGTCAAGCGGGGTTGTGGCTTGGAGTCCTTGTACACCCACAACAGACATAAGCCTGATTCCTCCTTACAGCCTAGCTGGCAGTTTCTCAGTACCATCGCAGAGGCAACTAAAATGTGAATAATAGGTCCACTATCCCAGGACTTCTTTCACCTCCAAACATTACAACAACGCAAAACCCAATCATAACTCAGGCCACTCCCTTGACTCTCTAAACACTCTGTTCAAAGCACCCCCTCAGAGAAAGGAAATCACTTCCAGTACCATCTGTTACAACTATATTACCAAACCTTTCCTGGAGGCTTGCCTTCTGTCTGCAGAAACACTGGTTTTTATATTGGTGGTAAACATGTGGTTACCAAGATCATCTTTTGCCCATCGGGGGAAATAAGACTGGATTTGCACCCAAGCAAACTCTTACCCTTCCAAATATGTCAACCAAGCTGAAAAGGGACAGGGACCTCAACTTACATGTTTGTTCTTCTTGGCTCTCCACTCTGCAAGTTCCTTGGAGGCCATCTCGAAAGAGCTCATCTGAACTTGTCTCCTTGGGTGACTTTTCCAAGCATCAGCTTAAGGAAGAGCTGGCCAAACACAAGCAGAAGATATTTTGCAAGAGAGCTGCAGCTAAAGCAGTGGTAGCTAACCTAAAACAGCCTTATTTTCTTTCTCATGAAAGAGTACAAGAAACCTGCATGTCTTTGGCACAAACATCTATCCAGATGGCAAACTAGGATCTGTAATACAATAATCTAGCAAGCTGAAAGGGGCAGCCAGACTCTCACTGTCATTCTCTGGATTTCTCCAACTCACAATGGCCCCCATTTGCATCTCACCCACAGCACAAAATCCACTGAAAACAAATATTTTCTGTCCCATCAACTTGACTTATGCATGTAACTGAGCCCACAATTTCAGTCATAATTTGCAACAATTGTAGAGTGTGTCATCATGTGACCGAGCTCAGTATTACAACCTTTTTTTTGATGTTCATTAAGCAAATGTGGTGGTCATTAAGCAAACGCATTGTTCACTATGCAACAGTTTTTGCCACAAACCAGAAGTAAACGTTGATTTTCAGCAAAAATGAAACTTTGCTTTTAAAGTCTGGGAAACAGGATTCATCGTGCATCTCTTTGTGTTTGTGACATGAAGTTGTGGATGCTATGCCACTTGTTCTGGCTTGGAAGTTGGCAGTGATGATGCTTGCAGACTGCCATTCACCATCAGTGCATTTACTAATGCTTTTTATAGGACCTCAGCTCTGAATTTAAAATGCACAAGAATTTGAATTGTTTCTGTATGCACTTCTAGAAATAAAAGTTTCTAGAAATAAATTCTAGAAATAAAATAGTTTCTAGAAATAAATTCTAGAAATAAAATAGAGGAATTTAAAACATCCACAGAATGAAATGTATAACCAGCACTATATGTCTTGATAGATATTCTTCAGGGCTTTCAACATTTTACAGACTGTGATGAGCTCTTCTGAACTATTGCCATCATTGCAATAAAACATTCTAGCAAGCAGGATCTTGTCTTCTTCATAGCTCCTTTTTCAGGGATGCTCCTTTTCCAACAGCCTCTTCCTCCCTCAAATTCATGGTTCAGATATAAAGTCCACAACCCATAGATGTTTTGACAAACTGTAACATTAACACCGCTTTTCATTCACCCTTTAAAAAGACTTATTCTGAGAAAATTCTGCCTCTGTGGCGCTGGACTCCACAACGCTCATAGGCATGTCTATAAATCAATCCATGGGAAATTTCCTGGCCAAAAAGAGATTCCAGGATATGACAAGTAGTAGTTATAACTACCAAAATTAAAACATGCCTGAACTGCGTGAGATTCATGGAGCTCTAAAAAGTCAAGTTGCACAAAAGGGTATCATGCAGCTATAACTACCATTGTACTTTTTTTAAATCTCCACGAGGATGCTTCTAATTTATTCCTTATAATCTGTAAAATACTGTACATGCTAATGGCATTATTTCAATGTATTAATCCTTAGCCAGTCACTTAACAACATCCCGATTTTGTACTCATCCAAAGAGCTTTTCCTGGCAAACAGTCTTGCCCACCCCATAAATTATCTCATTACTGCACTGCAATGGATCAAACTGAAGACCTCCTTGTATGTTCAATTTGTTCTTTATAACCAATAAATCTCACAATTCCCAGTTGACAGTCAATTTGATATAAAGCACCGGCCCAGAGCAAGGTGACATTTGTTCAAAGTCTTATTCCATCATAAAGCATATTGTTAAAATCCCCAGGGAAGGACTTAAAAGCACCAATATATCTGCAAACAATTTTGTTTGCACACTCCAGGCTGTGCACTCTACAGGATGTTTAATTAAAAAATAATTGTAAACAAAATTAAGAAGAAATGGAGAAGTTATAAAGGAAATCTCCAGCTTCTAGCATCGTCTGTATTTCAAAAAATGTCTCTGGGGGCCATAACATTCCTATAAAATAAAAATAAACAGGGCTATTTTGTTTGGAAATTTGCCTATTTGCTAAGAACTACAGGAAAAGTAAGCTGTGGAGCTATATGGAGATTCTATAGTGTTGGTGAGAACACCACTAGTTTTTATTTTTGTTGTTAAAAACTGGACACTGGCCATGACAGCTATTGGGTAACACAGCCATGCTATAATTTCAAAATTCCCAATATTGTCACCAGCCCCCAAACTGGGAACCCTTGATCCTGGGGTTAATCTTAATACATTTCATTACTTTGCTTCTGACATTTAAAAGAAACAAATCTTCAACTACCTTCTATTAAAATATGAAGGACTGAAGTCAGAGCCAGTATCTGAAAGCATAAAAACACATTTATGTTTTTATACAGTTCCCAGAACCCTTTGGCTGGTTATAAATAGTATCAATAAATAAAGTAGCAGCAACTTACCTAAGCATATAACTTTGTTTTCTAAACATATCCTATCTTCTTTTTTTCTCTTTGAAGCCACCCTAGCATAATTGCCTTGATGTTTCTTGCATTACAGCAATTGTGACAATCATGCAAGGAAAAAAAAGGAATAAATTAATAACTCCTTGTAGACTTGAATTAAAATTATCGATTTGTTAGTTATTCTTAGTATGCAGCCCACAGTCTCATAGGAGCAAAAGGAAAGTCATGCTACAGCTGAGCTTAGGCATCACATTAATGTATGGTTTGTTTACTATGAATTACTGAATAAATCAATATTAATCAAACAAGAATCCATCAAACTTCCAAATGTCCAAAAGAGACAAACCAAGAATCCAAAGACGATTTTCTACTGTGTTGAAAACTAGTTCACTAGCAATGAGCCCTAGAAAGTATGTTCAAAATAAACATTTTTGTTACTCATTTCTACTGTACTCATTTGGCTGAATTCTCTATTTTCTACTCAAGACCATTGACAAGATAAGGAGGAAACAATGAACCAACAATCAATACAATAATTATTTTTGGTCAGCAATCTCATTGCTAAGAGGGTTTTTTTTCCTCCAACACCAATTGCTTTCCATGAAAATTCATCAGAATTCTTCTTGGCACAAATAAATAAGCTTTTGCCTGAAACATGCATGCATCCCATTCCATCATCTGTCACTCACAGTTGCTCTATTCTGTCCTTTACTTAATTATCCCATCAAGTTGTAAAGGAAAATGAAAAATAACAATGTTGAATGAAATTGCAGAATGATTCACCTCAGCATTTGAAGAATCCTCCAGTTCTGTAAATTTTTCCAATCTGAATGTTTTGCCATTAAAGCTGAGACTTCCAAGAAATCTCACTAGTGATCCAGACAGTTCCTGAAGGAAAAGCCCCACACAACTATAATAAAAGTCTTACATAAAAAAAATATTCTGAATTATTTTTAATGATAATCACATAAAGAGCAATGACATTTTAAAAAGAAAATATGTTAGTATTGTATATTTTATATTTATGCCATAGGTGAAAGAAAAAGAAAAAATATTTTGTAAAAAAAAACGTTATAAGTACAAATCTTTAGGAGAAGAGGAAGTTTTAAATTCTCAAAAGTAATTCTAAAGTTAGTTTTACTGGATCCAAAACTAAATATACAGATGAGCTTCAAAGTAGCGTTTGATTTTTATCATTTTCATTGCAAATCCCTGTTCTGTGCTTTATCTGTGAAAGTTAACAGATAAGGATGCTAAGAAACATCTAACTTTTTTAAAGCTTATACATGAAAACCCTCTATCTAAATTGTTTTTTCCTGTTTTTTCACCTACTGTATAATATAAAATGCAGGCAGGACTCACATATTTTCTTTTTAAAATATCTCCACTTTTTATGGTTATCCAGTTTTAAAATAATTCAGAATAATTTTTATATAAGACATTTCATATATAAGGCATATTATTATTACTTTTCAAGAATGTACAAAAAGATCGGTTTCCAATCGAGTACTACAAAACATTTATAGATCTTTTGGTGCCAAAACTTTTTCAAGTATAAAAGTAAAATTTTCCTTTTTCAGTCGTGTCCGATTCGAGGGGACAGTGCTCATCTCCATTTCACAGCCAAGAGTCAGCACTATCCAAAGACACTTCTGGCATGACTATCTGCTAAGGCTCATGGAACACTGTTACCTTTCCCACCAGATTAAGTGGTACCTATTTATCTACTTG
>JANHZU010007852.1:0-12471 GCA_032468055.1 Acrochordus granulatus | reverse complement strand
TCTTCTGGTGTCCTATCTTTTTGCCTTTTGTTGTTGTCCATGGGGTTTTCTTGGCAGGGATACTGGAGTGGGTTGCCATTTCCTTCTCCAATGGGTTATTATTAATTTTATTTTTATTATATATATTATAATAATTATTAGTAATATTTATAATTATATAAAATAATATGATAATTATTATTAATAATATTATTAGAACATGTTAAATTGTACAGGTATGTATTAGACATTACATAAAAGACATCATTACGTATAGGCTCTAGCATAATAAAGGTTGGTAGTTAAAAAGAGTAACTCAGCAGAAAAGCCTCTAGTTTTAAGTTTTTCAAAGCTACGCTGTTGACAGTAGAGGAGGGTACTGTGGCAACATTCCCATGACTGATACCTCCCTCTGTTTAGAGAGGATAAGAGAAAACCAAGGGACCAAACTGATTTGCTTTGTCAGCTTTAAGGGGCACTCTGTGCCATTCACGCAATGCCCCATTTAGCACAACCACCAGAAAGGATGATGGAATCTTATTGCTCCATTGTCAGATAAACAAGATGGGACCTATTCCTTGTTGCCAACTTCTGCATTGTCGCTGTATCAGTAAGTCAACAGTTGCTTGATGAATGATATTATATTTCTTTGCAACTCTGACCGAGGCTAATGCTGGGCTAAAACTATTATCTATCCTTCAGCTAGCTGCAATCAAGTTGATGCAATATGTAGTAATCTTTAACAAAAGCAATTACATTTAAAATGTTTGGAGGACCTCCAGAATATCCCTATAAAATGGATTATTACTTTGGTATAATTGCATCATCTAGAGTTCATAAGCATTGGATTATATTTATATTTCTTCTTTTTCCCTCACTTTAAACACTTCCATGTTTTCCTAATTTATGCTATTTCTTTTTTTATTATCAACGAAACATTTTAGTGACATTGAGGTTATTGAAGAAATATCTTAGGGTTTACATTTGGCAAACATCACACACTGTATATGTAAAACACAGCTGGAGTATATACAATGAGACAATTTTATTGTGTAGCCAAACTGTTCTGTTGCCAAGAAGAATAAGATGGTAAGACAAGGGATATTTTTACCAACTAAATGTGCTCTTTCAAAATAGAACTGTGAAAATTACATTAACTCACACATGACCTCTGGGCACAAGAAGAGAATATCTGTGATAAATTTCATTTGCATATTTACTGAACTGCATGGTGTTTTTATGTTCTTCAAATCTTGTTAATGTCAAACTTACAATCATACATGGACATGCATGCACACACAGACACAGACATGCATGCACATACACCAACATCTTATATCATCCTACCAAGGTGGAAACTGATCAGTAAATGCTGGGCTGAATCAGGGAACAGCCATTTGGGAAGGTCCTCATATCTTGCGGAAATTGAAAGTTTTTTTTCCTCCTCTGTTTTGCAACGAGCAACTCCATTTCACAGGTGAGAAAACCTTTCAGAGGGCAAGAAATTGCAATTGGCAGCCCCCTCATGATGCTTGAAGTGAAAAAATATAGAAGTGAAATTGGAATCCACTAGCTATAGAAGTTCTTCTCCCACCCTGAATCCCAGTCAGTTTATTTTATTAAGCATTTATATAGTTTCCCATCTTTCAGCTAACTCTGGGCAGCTCCCAGTCAAAACTCCAATCACTTAAAACTCAACTCATTAAAACATTAAAAGAAACAGCAAAACCCTGATGCCAATCAATTCTAATGTGTGTATAATTTTCTCCCAACCCTTGGGGGGAAAAACAGAAAGCTAAAAGAGTAGAGGCCTGCCAAACTTCAGGGGCCAGAGTGCTTCATAGGGCAGGGCTGCCATGGAAAAGGTACATTTCTTAGCTCCCATTAGATGGCAATATTTAAAGGAAGAGATTATTTGATCTGATCAGTGAGTGGATGTCTTCAAAGAAAGGAGGTCCCACCCACTAGTTCCTCATTCCTTTGGAATCAATCTTCATTGAAGTCAGGGCAGAGAGGAAAGAATGGTTTTATTGCAGCACTATTTTTCACACAGTCTAAAGCATGGTACAATCTATACCGTAGTCATCACCTTAGCTTCTGAACAATGCTAGGGTAATCGATAGTATCAAAAACCACTGGGAGATCCTGAAGCAGGGATATGTCTATGCATATTCTCATTAATCCAAGCCATATCTTGTAGCAAAATTGCAAAACATTTGCAAACTTTCTTAAAAAGGCAACTGGATGTTTATTATTAGATGTTACAAGGAAATGCTTAAATTCCTATCCAGGAATATCATATGAAAAAGGAAAAATGGTGAGGAATATATACATTTCTCAAAAAGGGTAGGAAATAGTGAAAGATGATACACTGAGTTTTCACATAGCAAGCTGAAACAGAAGATTGGCAGTAAAGATTTTGAGAGAAGATATATATTTTTCACAAACATCTGCACTTCATTTACATTTTGAAGACCATGGATAGTCTCTTCAGGACTGCAAACTCCAAATTCTTGATAAAGAAACCAAATGCTTTCAAGAGGAAGAAAATAAAGCATATATATAAAGATATTAAATCATATATATAAAGATATTAAATCCTTCCATCAATATAGGGTCAGGGAAACAAGATTTCAATTATCTCCTGTTTACACTTCACATTTTAACACGTTTGAGGAATACAACCTTTTTTGCAGACCCTGGAGTGCTTAAGCTGAAACCATAAGGCTATCTTCTCTCAAAATTTTTACTGCTAAACTTTTGTTTAGCAGATGATAGCAATATATATTGGTAATGCTGTGCAGCAATCCTAACATGTATCCCAGTCTTGTATCTTGAGACAAGGTGATCCATTTTTAATTCCATACAGCTTGGATATTATGCACAAACAGGAAAGAGGGCAGGGTTATCTCACATACCTCCCCCCTCTGGGACAGATAGCCTTTGAGGCATTCTCAATCCCAAGAAAGCAGGAATGAAAATCATAAGGAGCTGGGTCCCTTAGCATCACCTCTTTCCCCTTCCCTTGTAATTCTCCAGTAAGGGTATCATCTTGTTGCTCTTGATGATGGTCTCAGGGATAATATAGTACTTACAGGATTCAGCCCAAGATTATAATTAGATAGATGGTAGTAAAGTTGCTGAAGCCACTCTTCAGATCTTTGGAAATGGATATTTTCCAGCTCCACTAGCTTTGGAGGCTACTGTCATTGCTTTCTGCTCACTAAACATTTGTTAAGATTAAAGAATATTGTTACATGAAACAATGCTTTAAATCAGGACTGTACAATCAAAGTCTTCAGATGTACTGTACATGAGCCTCTCTTGTATGGGCTTTTCCTGACATGCTCCAAAAGCTGCCAAATTGTAATGTTAATGTAACGAGCATAAAGAAGCACCATATTCAATCTATTAATTTTAGAGCATTTAATTCATTTTTTTTCATCCTGATTCTATCCAACTCTGTATCTTTATATTTCCTACTTTTGGGGAGTATCATCCTTAGTTTAAAAACATGTGCATCTCTGCCATAACAGCTTATTGAAAAAATATTTTTAAAGTTTTCATTGGATTTTTTAATATGATAGGCTTCAGATTACACGTTCTGTAGGTTCAAGATAGGATCCTTCTGTTTTTCACATTTTTTCCTTTTCCATTGTCTGCAGAAGGAAAGAACTGAATAATAAATAAATCTAGAATTGCTAAACAGAATCTGAGTGGGATGAGTGTTCCATGACAAAGATTTGCCATTTGTTCCCCAAAAGTACACTTACAACTTATTATATATTGTAAAATACAGCCATGTAGACATAAATATAAAAGTACAGGAAATTAAATAAGAGTCATTCACTCTGAGCAGTGTGCAATTATTTTTGGATCATCCAAATGTAATTGCCTTCAATGATTATTTCAGTCTTCAGGGCATTGAGAAAAATAGAAGAATATTACTTTAATTACTATCTGTGAGAAATAACATACAGTGTACACAAACATATGCTCATATATATTTGTAATTCTTGCACTGAGTTCCTGAGGAAATTGTTATAATGTGAAATACTATTTCTTGCATACATAAATGAGATAATGAAATGTATCATCATGTATGAGTTGTGATTTGAGAGTGATAAATAAAGGAAGAAGTAAATTAGATTATGTCTTTCTCATTCATTCATTTATTCTTCATTGCCTTGCCTTTATAATCAGGCAAGTGCTCAAGATAGCTAATAAATTCAGAAATAGAATCTAACATATGAAAATCTTAAATTAAAAGTAAAATTAATTAAAAACTTGGTGAAGGTGAATCTTTACAGATTTGTTCAACACCTAGAGTGTGAAAACTATACTTACCTCCTAGAGAGTACCTTCCATAATCTGGGATCCATTCAAGAGAAAATTTCCTTCACCTGTGCTTGGGAAGTTTTGCTTGATATGAGAAGGAATATGGTAGAAGCACTCCATACATCTTGCAGCTCCAACCCTGTTTTCCTCTCCCCAAATGGACCATTTTAATTTTTGAAAGATACGCCTGACTCGAAGAGATGTATTTAATCTGATTTTGCCCTTGCTATCTGCAGAATATTCTCCCACTTGGGAATGGCTATGGACTTTTCACCTGCAAATTTAGGGCAGATTGTCAAGCAAGAGATAATTTTAATACACAAATCATTTGTAATTTGTTCACTTTCTCTATCTCTCCTAGTAAGAGGATGTACATAACATCTTAGCTATGTATGTGAGTTTCTATGAAAAACAAATCAAGTGAGTTCATACCTTGAGGGAAAGAGGGCAAATAGTAACATTAAGGTAGTCAGATATTTACATATAACTGCTGAATGAGGTAACCTATCAGCATGGATTAAAATCCATTAACATACTAATGATACTTAGCTTTAGCGATCCATTCCTGATTAACCCAACTGATATTATTGAAGTTGTTATCCAGCATCTGGAAGCTGTGAGAGTCTGGATGGGGGAGAGAAGGATAAGCTCTATCCTGGTAAAACTAAGTGAGTGTATTTTTGAAGCTACTATACCTGGTGATTTTTCAGATTTCCCAGTAAGTAACAGTCCCCTAGAAAGAGTCAGTGTGCAGTCTGGAGATCTTCCTGGACTCATGGTTCCGCTTGTTAGAAACAACCCAGCTTCCACCTTAAAATAAAATTAGAGAGTTTGGCATGAAGACAGAAAAAATTAACGATTTTGCAAAGACAGGTGCACCAAATACACGCAGGTATAGTGGACACAACTTAGCAAGAATATCTCCATACAATTATACCCTATTCCCAGCTGGACATGCTCTCCTCCCTTTCCCCATTGGATAGGTACTCCAGAATGTACAGCCTATCAGAGCTGCCTAAGAAGTCCCACTATTCTAATTCTATCTCCCCTTACCCTTATTTGTAATTTTCCTTTTTTGGTTATATCCATGTTTTCTTGAGGCTTCCTTCTCATCTACATTCCAAGTGATAAGGGAATCACCCATAATTTATCTAATCAGGGTCTTCCGTCTAGTCACTAGGTTGGGTCAACAATCAACATGCAATTAGTTTTTCTTTGGAAATGAAGTACTTTTCACACATTCTTGAAAGAAGAATGTGTTTAACTTATCTCAAGAATATAAACTGCTTCCTTTAAGAAAACAGATCTCCTCTGGAGAGAAATGGAGAAAAAGAGAAAATATATTTTATTTTCCACTTGCTCTTTGAGCATTTGAGCAGTTGTGGCCAGGGGTTCATTGCATGGATTCCTGTTGTGCACCAGTTGCACCCATTCCTGAGCCAGGAGGCTACGCTGTCAATCATACCTTAATCACCTCCCCATTAGATCTAGAGATAAGTTAGTGAAATGTTGTTGCTATCCTTATCCTGGAGATAGATTTGATTCAGAAATCCAAATAAATATAAGGCATTTTAGGATCAGCATTCCTGGAAGAATTCCTGTAGTGTTTGGGGGCTATAGTTAAATAACTGCAGAAATCCAGAATTGATGATCAAGTTTTCCTGGCAGATGAAACAACTGTGGATGATAGAAACCAAGAAGAGTTGGACAGTAAAACAAAAAAATTCAGGCCAGTTTGGTGTAATGGTTAAAGGCTAGAAATTGGAGATTGTGAGATGTAGTACTTCCTTCGGCACAAAGCCAGCTGCATGACCTTGGGCCAGTCACACACTCATTCCCATCAAGGCCATGGAATACTACTTCTGAAAAAAATTGCCCAAAACCCTGCATGCGTTTATTCAGGTACGTGTTAGGTGTCAGGACTGACTTGAAGACACCAAACAAACAAAGCACCCCCAGATAGCTAGTTTGCGGAGAAAGATTACATCCTTATAGTAAACAACTCTTGAACATAGTGAAATCTATTGGTTTTGAGATCTCTGTAATAACAATGAAAGATTTCCTATTTGAAATTCATATCTCAGCAGAAGATCTGGGAGTATAAAAGGATCCCCCAAAGTGTCTCCTATTACGAGGAAACAGCATAACGCACATTATGTAGCCTGAATAGCAGCAGGAGTTAGAAAGCATTATTATTCCCAGGCCTCCTGAGATCACTCCAGTGTTGTGACAAGCTGGCATCACTAGCTGACTCACTTTTTTACAGGATAAACACTGAGATGCCTCTATGGCAATCCCTCCACCCTAGTATCTTCAGACCTTGTGCTTCCTCCCTATGAGTAATCATTATAATCCCGGAAAATTTTTGAGGGAAATGATGTGATGTAAATCTGCTTTGCCAAACAGAGCCCAACTGATGTTGGGTCAGCGGTGGGCTGGCAGGCAGAGCTGAAAACAGAATTGGGAGAGAACGTCAGCATTGTGCCTAACAGTATGTCATATGCTATTGAGATACTAAAAGTGTTGCCATTTTTAGTCAGTCAAAAATCCTATTCAGGCATTCGAAATCTCTGGAGGACACATAAGCCCCACACCACACTGACATTTTTCAAAGGAAACCAGCTTCCTGCAAATATTTTTCATATTTTGCATAGATTGCATAGATCTAATTATAGGAGAAAAACCTTCATGTGAGTGATTGCATATGCATTGGCCTCAGGTAAACAAGGAAATAGAAAAGTTTATTCTTTGAAGCCTATTTTCATCTCCCCCCCTCCCTTCCTTCCTATCACCAAGGAAATGCAAGTTGTAGCACCAGCAACAGAGTGTTGCAGTGCATGGGGGTTAGAAGGACTACCTTTAGACTCATGTCCCCTGCTTGACAGAGTTTTCTCTCTGGACAGGCATGCAAAAACTGTTGATTCCCCTTGAAGGAGATAATCCTGAGGTTTCTTGGAACAGAATAAGATTTTATTAGATCAAAATAAAACTTGGACTTGGAAACCTATTGGTAACTAGTGTAGTGGGCAGAGGTTAGGTCCTCTTTTCTTTACTCCACAACTGTTTTTATGGTTTTAACTTGAGATTATGTGGGAAAGAATCTGCTGCCCAGGCTGCAGAATGCAACTTTTACGGTATCTTTGAATTTTCTCAGAAGCTGAAGAGGCAGCCCAGGTGGGCTATCAGCCAGAGGAGCCCCTAAACAAGCCATGCCAGCAGCCTGGGTTGTACAAGAGCAGCCTCCAGACCTTTGCTACTCTGTTGGAAGCAAGTCTCTAACTCGGAACCTGTATTCAGATCCTGAGCTACAATTTTTGACCATTTGGGAAATGCTCTGGCACTAAAACCCTGGACCTTCATTGACAACTACTGTATTTCTGACAATGCCTTTCCCCTGACAGCAGATGACTGATGACTCAGGTTTCAGTATAAAGGTACAGAGCTCTGTGGGAAAAGTGCTAAAAGTTTTAGTATTCTCTTGAGAGATGCTAATCCCATGGTGCTTCGGAGAAAGAGACCTGAATTCTGCCAACGATATTTGCTGGTTCGTTCACCATTACAGGTTTTCCATGTTTTATGCCAATAATGGTATTTTTTGTGGATATATTTTTACAGTTTTTATTCCTTGGAAGGGGATTATACCAGCACTTTAATTCCCTTGCAGCATACATTATTGTTTGCTTTTTCCTGCTTTACTCCACACTCCTTCATCTGTTAGATCACAGGAGCGATGAAGGACCCTATGCTCCTGTGAGCAGACACTTGACTGTTTCTGCGATATAGATTTAGTGCTCTTTCAAAAGAGCACTAAAAGAGATCCATGTTCAGGAAGGTCCTAATAGGTCACAAGCAAAATGAACTTCCACACCCTAACCCTGTTAATTAGGCATGTTGTCGGGTGGCTATATCTACTGTTTAAGGCAACCACCTCCTCTTGTTCTCCCCAGGAAGTGATACTTGAAATAACAAAGTCAGGAGAATCTACAATTGCTTACTTTAATTTGTCCCACACTGAAACGTTAAGGTCAGCATCCATTACAGAGTTACTCCTAAGGTTGTTGTGGTAGCTCAATTCATACCAATACATTTTTCTGCTGACATACTCTGATTGTGAGGGGGGGGGAAACAATGTATATTTATTGACATTTATTCTAGCTCTGTTAGTCAAGGATGTGCTAATTAATATGCAAGGAATAAAACAGAACTGTTGTATTTCAATGCAACACTAATTCACTAAATACCCTTTTTTCAGATATTATTAGAAAAATAATACTGGATGGCAAAAATAATGTCAAAACAGTCATTAGGTAGGAATAAAAATACAAAATGCAATTTATGACTTCCAAAAAGTCCATATCAATTTGAGTAACATTTTAAAAATTTGCCAAAATCTTGGCAATTTTCCATTTGATGTTACTGGGGCATGAACTTTCAAGTGCTTTTCTTTTTAAATGCTCACTTGTTATTCTTGGCTTTGAGAAAATAAAAAATATGTATACTTCAACTTTAATTGGGAAGGAAAAAAACACTTGGTTGTGATATGCAATATCTATTTGTTTAAAACTGAAGATTGATACTTCGGGGCCTGGCATCTAAAGAGCTGTGATAGATTGCTAAGTGAGTTGTAATTCTGGGTCAGACAATTACTCTACATTTTTATTTTTTTCCTCTTTCCCCAAGTAGAAATTCAGTAATCAATTCTGGAAAATGCATGAGAACTTAAAAGTTATCATTGATAAGACTTGGTTCTCACAACACAGTTTACACAATCCTGATAAAAATTAATGAAAAATCTGCAATAAGTTAATTTTTTCACAAAAACCTATTAATTTGACTTAGTAATGAATGTAATTATGTGGGACCATTTTCCATCTAAAAAGGGAGTACTGCATCAGTAAAATATTACATACTTTTACAAGCAAATTTTTATAAAAGTATGTAATATTTTTCCTTTTAAAATTACATCGGGAACACTATTATCTGCAATATTCTTTAGTCAACAAAAATAGGATTAGTGCTGCTTTTAAATATTTGCACATTATTTGGTAATTTAGAAAGGTCTAGCTGAATTCAGTGTGCAAACAGTTTCACATATATATGCATATATTTTTGCATATACCAAAAGAGCCATAATGAAAGTCAGGGACCCAAGTAAACCCAATAAATTTTGTAAGCTGCCCAGAGTCACCTATTTGTGAGTTATATAAATTTGTTTAATAAATAAATAAATAAATTTAAGATGCGCAATAACTCTATAAATCAGCAAATGCTTTGCAATCCAAAGCATCTCTAGGTATAGCTGGAAAAAAACTAATTTGTCCAATCTATTTTATCTAAGCCTCTGGACTTCATGGGAGAAGCAGTAGAATCATCATCATTTTGAAAAGCTACTGAGAATTATGGAAGTTAACCTTCAACATGTCTGAAGGATATTGGTTTGACTAAAATGGGAATAAACAATGTTGCAGGTAATAGACCAACATTCTGAATGGGTTCACAATCACGCTAAGCTGTTTAACCTTACTTTTCTGAATGAACTATTGTTCTCTGTATTGTGCATGCTGAAGCGTAAACCATAATGGCTGTGGAATTTATACACTGCACGAAGCTTATACCAAAATGCAATGGTTTTAAGGTAATGTGTGAACCCAGCCTATGGTTCACATAATAATAAAGCCATTTCCCCTGTCCCAATAAGACAAATGTAACTTCTTTCATGCCCGTTTTTCTTTTGAACAAAACCATAGTGCCAATGATGTACGAGATGGTAGTATATACAGAATTGGAACAGTGAATGGAATTTGAGGAAAGACAGTCATGAACTATGATAAAGCTTTTTCAAACATATCATTTATTTTGTCTATAGGGTTTCCTATGCTACTCCAGTTTGAAGATATTAACAGGTGAGGTTCAAAACAGACTAAATTAGTCAGCCATTATGCTCATCGCATCGTGAGATTCCAATTCATTTATCAAAGGACATATTTTAAGGAAAAGCAAGAAGTAGCTAAGAATTGTAAATTCATAAATTCTGTGTACTCCAATGAGCAACCTTCAAAAATGAAGAATATGCATATAATATTCATACTGATTGAACATTAGGGTTGTGTAGCATTTTGGAAATAATTCAGAAAAAGAGCTTTGGACCATAGAGAATTGTAAATAAGTTATCTACATGCAGCTTCTTACAACAGCTACATTTTTTTCAGGATAATGTGGCTGTCCTTGGTAGCTGCCATGATTCTCAAACAGACACATATATTTCAAAAAGCTTCAATGGTGCTATATTCAAAATCTGTTCCAAAGAACGTTTTTGAAATCAAATCCAAAATTCTGCACAGCCCAAACAAGACAACAATATTGTTATCTACTACTCCTATCCCTCGTGGTTAAAAGAAAGATCAGGTTCAGAAATCTGTTTGAAAGAGATAGTTGGGAAATCTTTTAGGTTGTAGTCTTATAGTCTTCCATTTTCCTGGACTGAATCTCCATTGAACATAAAGAGATAAGCTTTCATCTTTCTATTTCTCTATATACACAATGTTTATTGTGTGATGGATAGGTTGGTTATTGCAAAAGAAAATACACCATTGAACTAGGCAAGTCTACTGAGGTTTGGGTAAAAGTTTGACTGGCCCAAAGGTTTGGATTGACTCACAAGCTGTATCTGAAAAGATACTCTATTATATATTGTATCCATCACTGTATTTCAAATCCTAGACTGTTCAGAACAAGATGTTATTGCTCCTCATGTTTTTTTTTCCTTCTGCCCATGTTTTAGTCAACATTTGTCATAACAAGCAAATATGGCTATGCATGAGAGTCTGCTTCTGTTGATTTTGCTCTAGGAAAAGTTAGGTATGTTAGGAAAATGGATATATGTGTGGGGACAGAGGGACAGATGATAAAATATGCACTGCAAAACAAACATCTCTGAATTGAGAGTTCTTTTGAACAAATTTCTTTGTTCTTCTGTCCTTAATGTCTTTGCAGATGTTGTTGTAATATTGTTTCTTCTCTCTTCACAGTCCTTGGAAATTCTAGTTTCCAGGGGAGGTATGACAAATTGAAGATGGCACAAGAAAACCAAACTGATGATCACTACAAAGAATAAGAAACAGTTGAGTAAAGTGGCTCCTTAGAACCTCTCTGGATTAAGGAGAGGAGAGGAGATCATCCACATGTGTTCTGGATAACTGATCCTCATGAGGGACCACAGGACAGTAGTTTTTCATAGTTTCATAGTTTTTTGGGGGAGGTTGAACACCGGGAGATAACAGGAATAACTATCTTGCTCACAACTGCAGGGGAGACTTTTAAAAGACACAAGGTACACAAAACTCATTTTCTAAACACTTTCAAAAATTTCTTATTAACTGTTTCATAGTAGTTTTTCATAGTTTCATAGTTTGTTTTTTTTTTGGGTTTGAACACCAGGAGATAACAGGAATAACTATCTTGTTCACAACTGCAGGGGAGACTATTAAAAGACACAAGGTACGCAAAACTCATTTTCTAAACACTTTCAAAAATTTCTTATTAACTGTTTATAAGTTATTAAAGACCTTTTGGAAAGAGAAGTCTGAAAATGCTTCATTAGGTAAGTTCATCTTCAATTCTGAACAAAAGAAAAATTAATTATAAGTTTTAAAAATCTAAAGAATCTCAAACAGCAACAGCTAAATAAGTGTTTAATCTTATAAAGTTATAAACAGACTAAGGATCCAAATAAATTTGGAATATTTTTCACATTTTTGAATTGCGTATCTCTCTCACAGAGGGAATATTGAAATATGAATGAAATCAACTCCTTGTACTCTTCTCCATATGAAAGAGGGGACTTGGATTGCCCATAAGGCTTCATATCTGCCTGTGACGAGACTGTAAATTTAGGAAGCCAAGACTAGAGTTTTTCTGATGATTTGGATAGGAGGTCCTTAGTGGTCTGACGGATATACAGGTTTGTTTGGCAGCATTACTGCTGGAGCTTATACACACACATTTATACATACATGCACAGATGTGCTGGAGAAATACAGAATATATTATACATTATTAACTTTCTGCTAATGTTAATCCTCCCCCCAGTGAGGCACCACCTTGCTGTGGTTGGGGGGCTTGTGTGCTCTAATGAAGATGAGAGCTCTGCCAGAG
>JANHZU010007850.1:18922-32043 GCA_032468055.1 Acrochordus granulatus | reverse complement strand
TCAAGATGCAGATCCATCAGTTCATCCTTAGTCCGCATTGCAGTCTCATCTGCTGTGATGTAGGTCCTCTTCAGCATCTTTTTCCGTAACAGACCCGTCTCATCGCAGTTAAAAACTTGCTGTGGCAGGTAACCCTTGGAAGTCACAGAATTTCTGAACTCTGCAGCGAATGCTTCCCCTGCTTTAGCATCTGAGCTCGCTGCCTCTCCATGCCTCAGAACACTATGTATGCCACTTCTCTTAAAATTATCGAACCATCCCCTGCTCAGCTTGAAATCTGCTTCTTCTTCTGTCAACATATCTGGCGACTTTGCTATGAGATTCGGGCACAATGCCCTTGCCTTCTCACAGATCATGTTCTTGGTTATGAATTGCTTCTCATTGAGCCACATGAGAAGCAACTTTTCTATGTCTTCCAGAACACATGGGCATTGCTTGGTTATTCTCGTGACTCCTTTCGCTAGATCTAGCCACTTTATTTCTTCTTTTTTTTTCAGGATTGTGCAAATTGTCGACGTTGACTTGCTATATATTCTTGCAAGGTCAGCCATGCACACACATCTTGGTCGTGCCTCTCAATGATTTTCTTCTTAAGGTCTACTGTAATCATCTCTTTCTTCTTACTGCCTTTCTTTTCACACTTTTTCTTCATGGGGCTTCCCGCACACACACATGATCACAGTATAGCACATGTAAGCATGCACAGTAATAGCATAAAATGCACATGGCAGCATCAACAGAACTCTTGCACGAATGCTGCCTGAATGAGAGATACTGTGCATGCTGACTGAGGACATGTAGTTCCGTGAGATTTCCTATGTGAGGTCATCGTGTGAAGCTCTTCTTGCAAGTTTTCACTCGTTAACTGAATTAAATTTAATTAAAAATGTTTGCTCATCTTGCAGAACATTCATTAACCATGGTACTCGCAATCCGATGTTCCACTGTACTTGTGTATCTGTGACATGTCAACACCTTTTCTTCCAGTAGTTCTGCACCTGCTGCCCTGGTTGCTCAGTCAAGAATCCTGAGTCCTGTAACCCATTTTTCACCATATGTCTAGGATCTTCAATACCTAGCACAATCCTTGTTGACCCAGGTGACGACTGAGCTGGTATGGGTTTCTGTAAATTATACTTCACCATAGCATTTTTTATGGGAAAGACATTCTTTGCCTGGCTCCTCTAATGAGACCTGTCCAGTATGGTTGAAACTCTGGCATAGCTCTTATTTTCCTCGGCACATACAAATCCCGTAACCTTGTCAAGGTAGTGCTTCGCTGGAGAGATTATTATTATGTTCATTGCAAAGCCAGTTTTAATAATAGGCTGTTCATTTATGAGTATGCATTGTCCGTAAACAAAACTTTTTAACCCAGGGATTGCCTGTATCATTTTAGAGGGTAAAGGGAGTTATTTTATGAATACAGTTATGCAAGTTGGGTAAAAATATAAATAAATAAATAAACTAGTGTTAAATGATGGTGATAATATTTACAAATATGTTTTAGCATGCAGTATGGTTGTCCTATTCTGACTTTGTATTAATATGAAGAGGAAGGAGGTGTTAAATTAAAATTGGACAGTATACCAACAATTTGTAATAAAATTGTTTTACTTTAATGGCAATTCTGTAATTTCCACTTTTGAATTTGTTTAGGATTGATTATATATGTTCACTCTCCACCTGAGAAAAGAAAGTCTGACCATATTTCTCCATAGTCTCAAAATTGTACTTGTTGCTTAAAAAATGGATTATGTTCTTATATATATTGTTATTATTAAGTGAACAGTGTACAGCATCAGAAAAAGTGCAATGAAAGTTCTGCAGAATTTTGTAAATTCCTTCATTGTTAAAACAGAAAATCTTAATATAATGTGGATTGTGATGGAGGTTTGTTAAACTATGCATAATGTAGAGAGATATTCTCCCCTTTCTTATGAGAGCCCAACTTAATTGTAGTATCTGTTTAACCTAGACTGAAACCATAAAAAACTAATCAAAGTAGGATTGGTTTAGTACTTGTATGAGATCATCACAAAATATAAATAATGTAGGCTAGACTGGGAAATAGAAAAAATCCAGAAGAAGAAAGTAGCAAACTACAGTGGAACCTTGGATTGTGAGTAATGCAGTTAACAAGTGTTTTCAAGACGAGCAAAAAATTTTAATAAAATTTAACTTGGTTAATGAGTGAAAACTTGCAAGATGAACATCGCGCAATGACCTTGCATGGGAAATCTCATGGAACTACTTGTCCTCAGTCAGTGTGTACTTTATCTCTCGTACAGGCAACATCTGCGCGAGAGTCCTGTATATGCTATTACGTGCATTTTATGCTATTACTGTACATGTTTACGTGTATTGTGACCACGAGTGTGTGCCTAAAGCCCCATGAAGAAAAAGTGCGAAAAGGAAGTCCGTAAGAAGAAGGAGATGACAATGGTAGACCTTAAAAAGGAAATCATCAAGAGCACAAACGAGGTGTGCACATGACTGACCTCGCAAGAATTTATAGCAAGTCTACATCGACCATCTGCACCATTTTGAAAAAGAAAGAAGAAATAAAGGGGCTAGATCCAGTGAAAGGAGTCATGAGAATAACAAAGCAACGGCCACATGTTCTGGAAGATGTAGAAAAGTTGCTTCTCATGTGGATCACCGAGAAGCAATTAGTAGGTGATACCATGACTGAGAACGTTATCTGCGAGAAGGCAAGGGCGTTGAACACCGATACTATCAAAATATCACCAGGTACATCGAAAAAGGAGAAGCAGATTTCAAGGCAAACCAGGTTCAATAATTTTAAGAGGAGAAGTGGCATCCATTGTGTTCAGAGGCACGGAGAGGCAGAAAGCTCAGATGCTAAGGCAGCGGAGGCGTTCGCTGCAGAGTTTGGACATTTTGTGATTTTCAAAGGTTACCTGCCACAGCAAGTTTTTAACTGCAATGAGATGGATCTCTTCTGGAAAAAGATGCCAAGAGGATCTACATCACAGCAGAAGAGACTGCAATGCCTCTGTCACAAGCCCATGAAAGACTGCCTCACCCTCTTGTTCTGTGCCAACGCAAGCAGAGATTTGAAGATAAAGCCCCTGCTCGTGTATCATTCCGAGAACCCATGCACCTTCAAGAAATGTAAGGTGCAGAAAAGCCAGTTAACTATGATGTGGCGATCCAGCAGCAAGGCCTAGGTCATGCATATCTTATTTGTCAAATGGATCAACATGGTTTTCACCAGACATGTTTTCACCAGACAGTGAGGCAATGTCTCTTGGAAAGGAGTCTGTTACTCAAAGTCTTGCTGGTTATGGACAAAGCTCCTGCCCATCCTCCAGGCCTTGAAGAGGACTTACTGGAGGAGTTCAAGTTTATCAAAGTCAAGTTCCTTCCTCCCAACACCACTCCACTACTCCAGTCCATGGATCAGCAGATCATCTCGAACTTTAAAAAGCTTTACACAAAAGCACTTTCAGCGATGAAAAACTATTTCAGCGATGCTTCAAGGCAACCGAAGGAACTACCCTTACCCTCTGAGAGTTTTGGAAGGATCATTTCACTATCGTGGGCTGCCTCAAAATCATTGATAAAGCCTGGGAAGGGGTCACCAAAAGAACCTTCAATTCTACTTGGAGAAAACTGTAGCCTGACTGCATTCTTGAATATAACCTTGAGAGGGTTGCTCCCGAAAAGGAACCAGTTGTCCATGACATCATGTCTTTGGGAAAGAACATGGATGGGACTGCAGTTGGGTGTGAACACCATTCAAGAGCTAGTGGAGGAACATAGCCAGGAGCTGTCTACGGACAAACTGGTGGATCTATATCTTGAGCAATGGCAAGAGGTTGTGAAGAAGGTCTCATCTGAGGAGGAGGAACAGTTGGAGATATCCCTCACTTCAAATGAGATTAGGGAGGTGTGCAAAATGTGGGAAACAATGCAAAAATTTGTAGAAAAGCATCACCTGAATAAGGCTGTAGCAGTGCGAACGATGAATCTGTTTAACAACAGTGCATGTCACATTTTCGTGAAATCCTCAAAAGGAGGCAAAGGCAAGTGTCATTGGATAGGTTCCTTGTTAAATTCGATCAAAAGGAAAAACATTCCAGTGAGTTAAAAGATGACACTGAATCCAAAAAGTGTAAATTGAGTGAAACCAGTAGTGTTAGTGAAAGTCATTCAAGAGAAAGAACTCTCGAGATTCAAGTTGCAGATTCTCCTTCCAAGCAATAACCTTCCTCCTCCGCCTCTCCTCCCTCTTGTCTCCTTCATGCCGGCCAGGACTTTTTTGAAACTCCAAGTGCTGGTTAATTTTATTTCTACTTTATATTGTGTATTAATCATTGTTACTTGTTTCAGATATTAGAAAGAATGATTTGTATATAAAACACCATTGAGAATTATTTTTATATGACTATTTTTGGGTGTGTGGAATGGATCATCCTACTTTACATTATTTCCTATGGGAAAATTTAGTTTGGTATACGAGCGTTTTGGATTAAGAGCACTCTTCTGGAATGAATTATGCTTGCAGTCCAAGGTTCCACTGTACTTCAATATTTTGCCAAGAAAACTACATGGACTTATGCATGGAGTCACAGGAGCAAAATTCAGCTTGAAATATATTTTACATTAGCACAATATCTTTAATTTTATCCTGACACTGGCAGTACATTTAGACATAAACAAAAACTCTTCTTAATATAATGCGTCATTCATTATGATCCTTAAAATAATGTTGGACTTCATCCCAAAACTATTTGCTTTAATATGTTGATCAATGTTTGGTCAATCAACCTCTGGAGGGCCACAAATGCATCACACCTGATTTATGGAATTTGTTTCAATTAATTAGCTTAGTATTCATTAATTTAAGTGTCCTTAAAATTGGTTTAAATATATTCTAAAGGAGAAGCATTCTGATTGCCATTAATTTAAAATAATGAATCTCTCAGTTCAAAAGTAACAGTCCTGCCTGCGCTCCAGCAAACGTAATGTAAAGGTATACTGCCTTTGAATGTGAAATTATGCATACAACACAGCAAGAAAGAATTTTATAAAGTTTAGATTAGACTTCTACTTTATCAAAATTGCAGTGCTGTAAACTTAAAAACAATGTAGGGTTATCCACCTGTGACTAATATTTGGGAGAATTATATTTACTTGTTATAAAATCTGCTGTTCTCATTAAGAGAAGATGCTTTCAGTTCATATCAAGAACAAATGTAAATAAAAAAATGTGAATTCTATGTTTAAGATGCTTTATTTTGTCAAACTGTATTCCAAATATGATTTTTCAATAACATAATTTGTAAACTTACTATTTTTTCTGGTGGTGTTCTTGAATCATTTATTGTTGCATGACTTTGCATTTAGATCACATAATAAGTTGAAATCTTGAAATGCCCATGAATTACAATCAAATAATAGTTATTTTATATTAGTTTATTGAATATTTCTCTTTGCTTAGAGCTGGCTCACATATAATTGCAAAATCAACAGGTTCAAAATATGGGAATGCTAGAATCTGTAATCCAACACAGCTAAAGGGCATGAGCTTGGCTAAAGCTATCCACAAAGATGAATTAAGGGAATCCAAACAATACACTACTCATATTTTTATATTGCCCTCTTCTTGTGGGAGGTTTTAGCAGAATTTGGCATGTACAAGAAGCCTAGTGCTTTATCCAGTTCATTTTACAGCAATAATTTGGTGTAACACTTGGATTTTGAGTTATATGTTGGGGTGATTGGGAACTGTACTGTGAAAGTCAAATGATAGGTTAATTTGTTTTAATTGCATTTATACTGAAGTGTTTTTAAATTGCAATATACTTACCATGAATATTTTCTAATAATATACCCACTATATGTAATCATTTTTATTTATACATTTATTTGATTTCTGTGCTGCCGAATTCAGACAACTCAAAATTATGATAAATCCTGGAAGCTTTCAAGGGCTGACTGAAGGGTTTAAGGGAAAGGACACATGTAGTATCTTAGATTGTATTTATACTAGAGTATATTCCTGCAGCTATTTCATCTTTCATCAATATAGGGAACAAGAAATCTCCTGCTTTACATTTTTTTAAATTGTTATGTAAGAAGAAATTTCTACTTTATCTTTTTTGAATGGGTGGGAAATATATTTCATCCCATGCTTCAATAATGGCATTATTTTATAGCAAAGAGGTTTTGAAATGGTTTAAAACAACTAGCAATAGCATAGACTGAAACAGATTTTAGTTACTTAATTTATTTTGTTTAGAAAGCTGTTCAACTCCCAGATTATTCTGGGTGTTTTACAAATTTGAAAGAGAGGAAAATAAAAAGAAAATAACATACGTACCCAAATAAAACAAACATTGCATTATTACCACCAATACTTCAAAAAAGAAATTCCACCATGGGCTCATTAACTAATCTAATCCCAGGCCTAGGACATAGGAAAGTTGTCAATGACTTATGGAACTCAGGCAGGTAGAGTCGGCCATTGTTGGCCATTGCCATTAGTCATTGGCAGAGGAAACCTTTACCTTTTTACCGAGTGTCATAGGGAAAACCATTGGCTGTGTGATTCTACTTGAAAATGTTGGATATATGCTCCAGATCATATCATAGGAATGGATTAGTTTTCTTCTTCCATTTAGGCCTGGAAATTGCACATGACCAGTTTATGATGTGTTCCAAAGTCAGTCCATGGGCACATATTTACTATTATAACTTAATTCTTTTACTAGTCGTTCAGTCATTTTGATTTTTGTGTACTTGATGCCCATTTAGTAGACTTAGTTTATGTTTTCAAATTATCAGTATTTTTCTGTAAGTATAATAAAATTCGTATATATAATCTTCAAATTAGCATAGCTATAATATACAAAATAAAAATTATGTTGTAACAAATTGGAAATAAATGTATGGCGAATTTACTTTAGTACACCATTTGCTGAATATTTCTGTACCAGCCAGACTGGTTTGTTAATCAATGGCCAAAGGAATGGCTCTTAATGAATTAATATATATGTTTTTCAGACTTGTTTAGTGACTGTAACTCATTTGCTCAATTTAGAATCCAGTAATGTCTGAAGTTCCTTTCAACCCATAATTCAAAGACAATCACTTTCATAGACTACTAAATATGGACTACAAAAATCCAGTTAGCATTTTTGTATTTCTTGCTGACATCTACTCCATAGATGTCATATTTTTACACCCTAATTTATTTAACCCTTTCATTCCTGTCTATAACAAGGATCAAGTATTATGTCTTTCTTCCCATCCTTTCAGGCATAACCACTCGTGAAAGGTTCAAGTCAGCTATTTTATTATACTTGATTTATATTACAAGAATCCCCCCTGACCTCTTGCCTTCCCTTGAGGACAAACAAATAAGATCCATGGAATCTGGGGGAGGATCATACATTTTGCATAATGTACTCTGCATTAAGTTAAATAAGCAGGGTGACAATATACAACCTAGTTGTACACCTTTCCCAATTTTGAACCAATCCATTGCTCCATGCCTAGTTCTAACTGTTGCTTCCTGATTAGCATACAGATTTCTCAGGAGACAAGTAAGATGGTCTGGTACTTCCATCTCTTTAAGAATTTGCCACAGTTGGTTGTGATCCTCACAATCAAGGGCTTTAGCGTAGTCAATGAAGCAAAAGTAGATCTTTTTCTGGAACTTCCTTGCTTTCTCCATGATCCAGAGAAAGTTGGCAATTTATCTCTAGTTCCTCTGCCTCTTCAAAACCTGGCTTGTAGTTCTGGTAATTCTCGGTTCATAAATTGCTGAAGCCAAGCTTGTAGTATTTTGAGTATAACCTTGCTAGCATGTGAAATGAGCGCAATTGAAAGGTAGTTTGAACATTTTTTGGCATTGTCCTTCTCACTGGCACTTTGGAAATATAATGAATTTGTCTTCATTTCAGTCACAGAACAAAAATTTGGGCAAGCTAAGATTTGTATCCATTACTAACAGAACTTTATATTGAAAGAAATGAAACAAAGGCATTTAAAATATATTTGACATTGTGATCTAGAACTGTGCCCTCTTCCAGTGGTCCCTTGTGGGCTAATCCTGAATACAGACTCATTTTTAAATATTCCCTAACAGCTTAATGTGACCTTTACACTCTTCAGAATTGTCTGTATGTAAAATTAGTGCATAAAGTAATACCTTTTATAAAGATAACCAAATATATTTGATTAATAAATTAATGTTAACATGAGTCAACAGATTCCTAGCCACCTCATATTCCCACTGTTACACAATGCTGACATTGTTTAAATTTCACAGTTCACTTCATTTAGAGTGCTAATCTTATTAACTGGAAGTAACTGTCAAGGTTATTTAGGAGTTTCCATTGCCCTAAAACAAATTGTCACTATAATCTGTGACAGACACTGTTATTCCTCACCTATTTTTGAAAAGTTCTTCTACTAATGTTTTTTTTAAAAAGGGCAGAAGGTTTATCAATTTATTTGTCCAGTATTTCACCATTATAAAGTTTGAAGTTCTCTTTGATCTAAAAACAAAAGTAGGTCTGGTATCAGGCAAGGGGAATGTACGGAATGTACCTGTTTAGCTAGTGAGAATTAGAACTTGACCACATATCACAGTTTTGATTTGAAAATGCTGAGTTATACAAGTTGTGATCTATCTAGGACAGAGATAGTGTGAAAAGAATAACCCGGTCTGTATTCCCTTATTTATCTTACTTAAAAGCTAGTTTTCATATCTTGCTTAAAATGTCATATGGTACATCTTTAGTTTTATGGCTTTACAAGGGAGAAGGGTCTATGTTAGAATTAAATCTCTGTAAAATGAAAAATGGAATTTTTGCGTGAATAAGATGGAAAATAAATATTGTCTCTTGCAGTCCAAATCTGCAAAACAAGGTTTGGTTATTTGTTGCTTTACAGTTGTGCTTAGTGTATAAAGTTAAGCTAATCATGTTTTCTATAAATGAGAATTCAGAAGGCACTTTTATAACTAGAATGATGCCTCTGAAATAACTCCGCCCTTTTTTAGTAGTTGGAAGTATAAAGTAGTTTACATCTTAATGCTAAACAAATTCAAACTCCATATAAAGGCCGAGCTATCCTAAGAATTACTTTTCCCTATATCTGCTAACTTAACATAATGTTTTCCAACCAAAGCTCTTCTTAGAGTGTTTTACTTACCCTAAGTGAAATAAATAATAAAAGAGAATGTAATACATTTCCCCTACATCTAGCTGATATTGGCTTATCCCAAGGTTAAGCAGTACGAAAATTAAATCAGTGTGAATGGGAAACCACAGGAAATCTAAGGGTTATGTCTATCCCATCTTGAAAAAAAAGTATCCCAGAAGAAGTTAACAGGAAGAAATTACATGGATCTGAGCTTGACTTAAACAGCCTCTACCTTTACTTATTTCATTTTCTGATGGCTTAATCATTCATTCTTTTTTCTAAGCTAAGGCAGTATTTTATTTTTGAAAACAGTGGAACTGTTCCACTTCTTGTTCATCCAAAAGGACTTTTATTGGTCTACTGGTCTGTATTGCCTTCTTGGTCTTAACGTAGAACTTTGTGCCATAGATTTAAGATTCATTGTTTAACTTCACTGATGGATTTACTATCATTCCAAAACCTTGTTGGGCAGTTTTAATAATTTACTGGAAGACTCAGAAAAGGATTCCTCTTCCGGTTATTGAACCTGTTGGATGAGGCCTTGGAAGAAAGCAAAGTGAAGTAACTAGGTAGTTTTCTAATATTACTACAAGTAAAAGAACTCTGTTCATCTTCACTAAAGTGAAATATCTGTTCAAATATTGGTACAGCCCTGGAATTCAATGTTTAAAAACTACTTAAGGATTCAAAGCCATGCTTATAAAAACAACATGTTATTTTCATTTTCTCTTTCCCCACTATGCTGGAAACAGCTATGCAGAAACATCATGCAAAGATATTCAGTTCCTCATATTTTCTGGAAAAACAGAACCTCTTATGAAACAAATGTTGATGGGTTCTCACTATCTGCTAGTGAAATTTGTGATATAAAAAGGCATACAGTTAAGCATAGGACAAATTCAGAAAATGGAAAGAATTTAATCAACTGAGCAACTTCAGGCCAGTCACTCTCCCACAGTCAAATTCATCTTACAGGATTGTTGTGATGAGGAAAATAAGAGGACAAAGCAGTAATAACTATGTTCACCGCCTTGAGTTATTTATAACAATAGTAAAGGTGCGATACAAATAAATAAAAATAAAATAATGTACAGTGGAACCTTGCATTGCGAGTACTCAGTGCACAAGATTTTTGCAAGATGAGCAAAATTTTTTAATAAAATTAATTTCGGTTGACGAGCGGCAACTCGCAAGACAAGCACCGCGTGATGAGCTCGCATGGGAAATCTCACAACAGACCCGATGGATCTTCTCTCTCACTGTGTAAACAGCATAAATTAAGTGAAAGGCGTTCTAGGGAAAGAACTCGCGAGACTTGGACTCAGGATTCTCCTTCCAGGCAGTCCCCCTTCCCCTCCTCTCCACCATCTCCTTCTCGCCAGCTGGGACTGTCCTCAAAGTGTGTGCATTCATGCGCACACACAAAAACACACAGACATATCCCCTTGTCACCCAATACCATCCAGCCCGTCCCTGCTGCCCATCTCTTATCCCCTCATAGCACGGAGGCAGGGTAAGTCAAGAAACATTTCCAAATTGCCCAAGAAAGTCCCCCGGAAAGACATTCCTGAGGGAAAAGGCCGTTTTGCCTTGAGTGGCAGCGGCAGCAGATCCTCCGATCCAGCAGGGGGCGCCAGCCTAGCAGCAGCCAAGGCCAGAATCTGCCTCAAAGATCCATAAGTGCTGGTTAGTTTGTTTTATTTCTGCTTTATATTGTGTGTTAATCATTGTTACTTGTTTCAGATGTTAGAGACAATCATTGCTACATAAAATTCCGTTGAAAAATATTTTTTTGTGAATATTTTTGGGGGCATGGAACGGATCATCCGACTTTCCATTGTTTCCTATGGGAAACCATGTTTTGGTTTAAGAGCATTTCGGACTAAGAGTGTTCTTCTGGAACGGATTAGTCTTGCAATCCAAGGTTCCACTGTAGTAACAAACCAGCAATGTGCTGGGAATGAGAACTTTAATTACGGATAGAAAGAATACAGATATTTCTTATTTTTGCTCAGACTAGAAAAACAGAGCTGTAACCTTATGCCATGCCCTCATACTAGTGGCTCCATGACTTTATCACCTCAGAGGAAGGACTACTTTAATATAAATTTACATATCATTTGATCACCAGAAGGCAGTGTATGACCAGTGGGGAATATGAAGTACCTAACCACCAAAGGGCCTTTACGCTGATACATGTCAATCCTTCCCCTTATCTCGCCTTGAAGGCTGATATAGGAAAACTCCCTACCTGGAGAGACAGTGCCCCTGTGTTTCTAAATGTCCAGAAACAACAGAGCATGTGCTTCTCTATGCCTGTATTTGCGCAAACCTCATCTCATCATTATTGTATAAATATCCAGGTCACACAGTCCAGTGTTATACTTCTCTACTGCTTGAAAGCAGTAATCCTGCCACAACATACGATATTGCCAGGTCGTATTCAGCAGGGCTTAAAATTGGTCAAATTATGAGCTGTACCTTAAACTAGCCTTAATGAGCATTTAAATTGTTATTTAGGAGTGTTTTGTACCATGATAGAGTTTGTAAGCCAAATATTAACTTTTATGTTTTCCTGTACTTATTTAATGTTTTATTCTTCCTTATAGATTTTTTAATGTTTTATTTTTATATGTACTTTCTAGCTTTTTAAAATGTATTTTTAGGTTTTCTATTTTGTCTCATTTTTGTTTTAATATTTTAGTGGTTTGTTTTAATTATTATTAATTATTTAATAATATTAATTTGTTTGTATCCCATTCTTCTTAAGCTGGTCTGTAACCCTAATAAAGATTTGATTGAGTGTATGACCAGGTGTTTCCATATTGGACTTAGAAGGGACATGTGGCCATGATATTTAGACTTAGTTTTAAGGTAAAAGTAAAGGTTTCCCCTTTCAGTCATGTCTGACTGTAGGAGGTGGTGCTCATCTCTGCTTCATAGCTGAAGATCCTGCATTGTCTGAAGATGCTTCTGTGGTCATGTAGCCAGCATGACTAAACTACATGGTATATAGAACACTGTTATCTTCCCACCAATTTAGGCAGTAGCAATTTATCTACTTGCATTTTGCATGTTTTTGAACTGCTAGGTTGGCAGGAGCTGCATGAATAATGGAATCTCACCTCATTACACAGCACCTGGGTCTCAAACTAAGACTCAAAGCTGAGAAGCCCAGTGTCTTAAGCACTAGGCCACCATGATTCCAGACATAGTTTTAATATGGTTCAAACTCTTCTCTTGGAAATTGAACCCTTGATCCATTGTGCTTCACTAACTGCAGTTAGTTTTATGAGCTTTAATAATTTTTATTGTTAAAGTTTGCAGGAAGGGAGATGTGTGTGTGTGTGTGTGTATTGAATGTATAGATAATCATATGAAAGTTCCAGAAAGTAAAACAGTTATATGCTTATAGATGTACAAAAGCCAATCATTGCACATTTCAGTGAGTACAGATATCAATTTTACAAGGATGGAAGTTCTTCTCAATATTTTGAGAATTCTCAAAGTTCAATTAAGCTCAGTTTCTTGATATGTTCATATCAAGATGCTGAAAATATGGCAGAGGTAATTTAAAAACAACTCTCTGATTCAGGACACAGTTTACAGAATTATATACCTTTTCTTCATATGTTGTTCAGTCGTGCAGTCGTGTCCGACTCTTCGCGACCCCATGGACTGCATTATGCCAGGACCCCCTGTCTTACACTGCTTCCCGGAGTCTTTCCAAGCTCACACCCATCACACTGACTATGCTATCCATCCATCTCATCCTCTGGCATCCCCTTCTCTTCCTTTCAATCCTTCCCAGCATCACAGTCTTTTCTAATGAGTCCCCCCTGTGTATTATGTGGCCAAAGAACTTGAGCTTCAGCTTCAAGATCTGTCCCTCCAAAGAGCAATCAGGTTTGATTTGCTGTAGGATTGACTGGTTTGAT
>JANHZU010007850.1:1106-17495 GCA_032468055.1 Acrochordus granulatus | reverse complement strand
AGCTGCACTGGTTACTGGTTTGCTTCCGGGTACAGTTCAAGGTGCTAACATTGACCTTCAAAGCCCTTCATGGCATGGGGCCAGGCTATATGAGGAACCGTGTCACCCCGATGGGGAGCTCCTGACCCACCAGAATCAGCAGAGGAGTCCTTCTCCGGTTCCCATCGGCTAAGGAATTTCGGCTGGTGGGGTCTAGGAGAGGAGCCTTCTCTGCCGTGGCTCCTGCCCCATGGACCGTCTTGCCCCTCGAGCTGAGGGCTGCCCCCTCCCTGATGGCCTTCCGGAGGGGCCTTAAGACCTGGCTCTGTGAGATGCCCTAGCGGGGGGGCTCATTGTCATTGTGGAGGTGGCTGATGGATTCATAGCCATCCTCACCCCCCTTTTTATATTTGAAATCTTTTTACCCCACCTCGCTAGTCTGCCGGGTTTTTTATTTTGTTTTAATGGATTTATTTTATTTTTAATTTTAAGGGTTTTTAATGTATGGTTTTTAGTGTTGTTAGCCGCCGAGAGTCTCCGGATTTCGGCGGCATATAAATTTAATAAATAAATAAATGTGTTTGTTTACCCATGTTCCTTGGACATTTTGGAATTTAATAAGCACAAATATACTGTACTCCAGTGATATGAATTTCTCTAGAGTTGTTTTCTACTTTTAAGACTCTATAGTTTTTACTAGATAATTTAGTTTGACAAAGCTTTAATGGAATTACCATCAAGGCAGTCTTGTATTTTGAAAAAAAAATCAATTGGGTGCTACTAAAGTACTTCAGGGCTTTTTTAAATGCTTCAGAATTTCAATGGCTTTTCTGCATTTACGCATGTATGTATTTATTTCTATCCTATCTTTATTATTTTGTATAAATAACTCAAAGGAGCAGACATACATAATATTACTTCCTCCTATTTTCCCCACAACAACCACCCTGTTAGGTGCGTTGGGCTGAGAGAGTGCCTGGCCAAAGTCACTGTCTTACACTCTCCTAGTTTCGAGGCCAGCAGCTTAACCAATTCACCAAACTGGCTTTGTGGTTGGGTTTTTTGTGGGAGGGGCTTGGGGTATTTTTCAGGCTATATGCAATGTTGTAATCCTAAATATCATAAAGAAAATCATTAGCCGATTTGGGGGTGACAATTCCTTCTGGAGAATTACCGACCACTAGTTCAGTGACCTTTCAAAGTTCTGATGAAATAAGTTGTCAGGCGCAAGAAACCAGAATGACACCATGTTGCTGCCTTTTAACAAAAATCTCACTCAACTAACTGCATTCTCTTGGGGACAGGCAGATAAAGGCTTCACAGATCTTAATGGGAATTTGGCCTCTGTTGCTTCCTCCCCTGGAGGGATTCCAAATTCACCAGTCCCTTTATACCACCCCCTGCTCTAGCTGGAGATTCTACCACATAAGTAGGTTTACAACCAGTTCTTAAAGTTGGGGCCATCGGAGCATCCCCATATTTGCATGATTGTAATTCAGTGCTTGGCAAACTGGTGTGCATTTATGCTGGTTGCAGCACCCCATTATCACGATTTGCAAACTTCACAGCCAGCTTCTGACAAGCAAACTCAATGTGGAAGCCAGCAGCAAATCATAGGTTGTAGTTACGTGAGGCTGTGCTTAAAGACTATAAGTAATTTGCTTAACGACTGCAGCCGGGACTGACAAATGGACATACTGTAAGTAGGACATGATCCTGTGACAATCACATTGCTTAGTGGTGGAATTGTTGATCCCAATTGTGGTCAGTGAAGTCTACCTGTAAAGTTGTGACTGTAATAAAGGCAGTTAATAAGTAATGACAGCTGAAGTACTCAAACTGTAGGCCAATATGCTGCTTTCTGTGCTGGCTGCAGAGCAGGGATCTTCTCTCCTTGGCAGGCAGCATCAAAATTAGGTGTCTGATTGCTTTGTAGGCAGGAGCAGATGTTCCCTAGAAGACTTGGGAAGGGAACTGTTGGAAATGGTGTAGGCTGCCCACCTCAAACTTGTTCTATGTACAGAATCTCTCATCCGTGCAAGCGGACTTCTTACAATAATCCTAATTGAAATCTATAAAAGTAATATACCTTTGAAATCTGGTCTATAGTTATCCTGTCATTTGGTTGAAAGTTCAGGACTGATGCTTCTGTTGGGTTTAGAACTTTTACTCAAACTTTATTTTCGGAATTATCCTTGGTATATTTTAATGCCCTGAAAAAAACTATTTCATGAAAAAAATAGTCTATGCCCCGTACCATTAATTTTTCATTACATTTTCAAGGTCTCAAACTTTCAGCAAATTATTGAAAGGTGCAAATTTAAGTGCAGTCTTAAGTATTTCAGTGGTTGCACACTTAAATGTATTTTTATATTTATCAATATTCATATTGATTATAAATATATATATAAAAAATAATTAATTATATATTTTATAATATATTAAAAAATTAAATTACAAATATTAAATATTTAATAAATTATTTAATTACATAATTAATATAAATAAATAAATTATATATATATAAATAAATTATAAATTTTAATATATAAAATTAATATAATTATATTTTCCATAGATTCTATGTAATATATATTAGGTATATATTTATCATTTCAAATAAAATATATTTATATTAATATAAAATATTAATTATTATTCTTGATTTATTTACTGACTGCATCGAGGACCCTGTCCACTTCCTCAGGAACAACAGAATCGAATTGATCCCAGATCACTGGGCAAGTCTCCTCCCTCGGCATCTCCACTGGCTCTGCCTCAAAATCAGTGTCCAACTGGGACCAAATCCAAGCGACTTTATCTGACAGGTGCTCTGCAAATTCTTCTGCACAGTCCTGAAGAAGGACCGTCGGCTCCCCCCTACCTAGAATGGAATGGGTGTCCCTAAACAGAGCCAATAGGTGGCACTCTGCAGATGCAATAAGGGCAGAGAAATGCTGCCCTGATTGCCACAAGATAGACTTCAATAGCAGCTCTAAGTTGTGTCCGTTGGATTCTTCCCTTGTCTTCCACCAGCAACACTCCAGGTGTCTCTTCACCCTTTTCAGCCCCCGTAACTCTTCCGTGAACCATGGAGAGTGCCGCAAGCACTGGATGGAGAGAGGCCGCATAGGCGCAATCCTGTCCAAAGCCTCGGCCGCCTTCTGATTCCAAGACACAACCAAGGCTTCAACAGGACCGTGCAGCAATGCCCTTGGGACATCCTCCAGCTCCCTCTGAAAACCCTCACAGTTCATCAGGTACCGAGGGTGGACCATTTGCATGGGTCCCGCCTCCCTGAAGAGGGGGTGGCATAAGAGAATCTCAAGGACACCAGGGCATGATTACAATACATTCAAAGATTAAACCAGATCATAGTTTTGTCTATTAGATAGTAAGAGTGAAATTAGGGAATCTCTCAGAGTATCATGTGGATGCATTTTGAGGGAGGAAATGAAAAGGACTAATCAATAAGAATCTTACTGTTTTTCTCTTCTTCTATAAGTCATCTTTGAGGAACCAATCTTAATTAAATGTTTTTCACAGATGTTTTACACATTCCACTGAACCCCTCCCCCAAATAGCCTGGGAAAGCACAGGAAACTTCACTTTATACTGCTAGTTTTTTGTATATAGTTCAGATACTGCAGTTTCAGGATTGCTGAAGGGTTCATGATACAGTTCTGATGTCTAATAGAGTAAGATTATCTCTTATACTGCACTTGGTTTCAACTATAGCTTCCAGACAACTGACTTGCCATGTTATGATTTTGAGATATTCAGTTATTCTTTCTCCTGATGAAGATCTCAGAATGAGAATTTTAGATTGAGAATCCAATGTAGGAAGCTCCTTGAAAGCAGTTTCTGAAGTAAGGGAATAACTGTATGAAAAATGGGTTTCCAGCTGGCTATGTCAATGTCTATAATTTTCCCATTGCTGCAGGGTGAGATTTCAACTTTGTTTTTTATCAGCCATATGTAAAAAAAGCTTTCCATGTTATTTAAAGTCTGAGTTTTTATATTGGCCTTGATTGATAGTACGTTGTTCTGCTGTACATTTGTTAAGATTTATTTTTGAAAAGTAGGATGGAAATGGTATAGATCAAAAAATGAACAATCAATATAGCTCATGTATCTGATTGTACTTAATTCCAATCTCCTAGAAACTGAGCCAAGTCAAAATTGAAAGTGTCATATAACATAAAGCAAGAATCCCTCCTCTTTTTTCATCAACAAGCACATTATAGTTTGAAATCATGTTACAAACCCTCTTACAGGATAACTGCCATGATCTAGGACAAAATACCCATTTCCAGAAAATGAATATGTGAAATTATTCCATTCTCCTCTAAATTTCAATTTGTGATTTCCTGGGGAATATATCTCATTTATGTGGATATTTATGACAATTATTTATATTTTATTATGTATATTCTGCCTTTTCGATTAACAATCCACCTTGTCAACAAGGTGATGACAAGTTATCTGAATTATTCATGTGTTTATTACAAGTATTTTTGTACTACCCATTGCAGAATTATTCTTGGTGGTTTACAGTTGATTAAAAAATATCATGAATATTACAAATAAAAAGTAGATGTGCCTACCTATACAATGAATTTCACAGCCTAATCAAAAAAGTGCTGTCTTAACTAGTATATAGTTAAGACCCACAGGATTGTGAGCAGGAATATCTCTGAAGATATTTTATATATATATGTGTGTGTGTGTGTATGTATATATATATATATGTATGTATGTATGTATGTATGTACATAAAGGGAGCAAATATATATACATCCTACTTTTCAAAAATAAATCTTAACAAATGTACAGCAGAACAACGTACTATCAATCAAGGCCAATATAAAAACTCACATCTTTTTATATATATAAAAACTTTATATATATATAAAGGGAGCAAATGTATAGGATCCTACATACAGGACACTTGCTGGTAATAATCTTGGGTTGGGGAAGGTGAAAAGTTCCTCTTGTGTAAGCTTTTTTTTTTTAGGGAATCTTCCTGACCTGCTTCTTTTTTTTTCAAATACACACATGCAGTATTTAATAATGTATTAAAGGTGAACAGCAGCAAAGGAGTGGAAATCAAAATAGAATCTTTGACTGATGCTTGTCTATATAGTTTGCTTTTAACTTTTTTTATATAATTAAATAATTTATTTTAAATATAGATTTTCCAGAAGTTTTGTCCAATATGTTTACATACTTATCAATAGATTGTGGCTCTAATTCTATGCTTTATAATATTTCCTTTCTATGGTTGCATACTCTGGGATGCACATATTACTGTTGAATATCTAACTTCACTTACTGTTATATTACTATTTTATTTACTGTTGTCTTGCAAGTATACTAAGAGATGCTGTACCGGAGTCAAATTCCTTGCATGTCTAACCACGTTTGGCCAATAAAGTATCTGAAATTGAAAGGACCAAAATTTCTGTATAGATTTTTCTTGCTTTACAGCTGATCAAGAAAAATGTATCTGATCATCTGCAATTGCCACAGTATATGCTGAAGCAAATAATTTTTGGAATATCTGGTATCCTTGAAGGAGAAATGCCAATTCAGTGACCTAACAGCAGAAGCAGCAGTTGTATGTGATCCCACTGTACAGAAAATCTGAGCTATTGGTAGATACTACTTCTTGTTATATTACTACCAACCAGACAAAATGATCCATGTATGAATTAATTTGTTAATGTAATTACTTTTATTTTTTATATTTTATGTAGTAGAAGAAAATAAAAACTCTATAAAACACACACAATTGTACTGCATTGTATCATAGCAGCACACAAAACAACTAAAGCTGTCCAAAACATCTTAAATAAAGCAAAAGACCCAGCACACACACACCCCAACAAAAAACAGGAGTCATTTTTAATATACATTGTAAGGATTATAACAGCCACTATGTAGGACAAATAGGCAGTCTAGCTGAGTGCATCCATGAACACCAACTAGCAGGAGACATGAAAACTCTTTACTTGAGATACCCATGGACAGACTGAATCATAGTTTCAGCTGGGAAACTATGAGTATACTAGGCCAAGCCAAATCTGAAAATGCTAAAGAATTTCCTGGAAGCTTGGGACTCAGACAGATTAGCCATCGACAGGCCCATAGAGATAAACATCTACATATAATTCAAAAGAGATAAACAAATAGCCAGAAAGAAACAAATGAAGAAACACCCCTAGCCAGCAACCAGCAACCAAATAAGCAGAGGTTAACACCAAGATTAACACTAGATGAACCAAGCTGTAATCAACACTCCAATCTAGAAAATACTAACTCAATCTAATAGCAAACAACAGCCTAATCAAAGAATCTACCATCACTGATAGGGCAGGCCACTTATATATAAACAAAGATCATACCCCACTCCCTCTTAAAACTGATGATGTTACATCTGCAAGAAAATAACCAGTTAAGAGAGCACCAAGGACCTTACAGAAGAAAGTATGATAAACCAGCAAGAGTTTTGCCAGAGAATAGCTTTTCCTAAGAATAGTTAATAAGTCTGTAAGTAAATCATGCCTGGTAAGTCATGGGCTACACATATAGATGAATTAAGGCATAAAGGGCATTCAGAAACTATGGAAATTATCTTTGGCATGCCAACAAAAAAAGCAAGGACCACTGAAATCACAAAAGTACTTGCAAGAAGTTGTTGACTGTGTCTAAGCAAAGCCATGTAGAACAAATCATAATAAAAAGCTGGGATTTGATTAGTCATAGTTGCCTAGTGATCTCAAGTGATCATGAGACATTCTTATAATTGAAGGGCAATCAGAGTTGAAACTTTCTCCATATTTTTTCCAGTCCCCTACTATGGTGTGTGTGTGTGTGTGTGGGGTTAAGGGGAATTCTTATGTAACCCAGATTTACATTTTCCAGTATTATTAAATTTTCAGTATAACTAACCTGAATTTCTATTAAATAATGATAATATCAAATGTTTTGTTGATTAAAACACGGGGAACAAGTTTCTGAGTTTCCTTTTCTTTATCCCAATCTCTCTTCATTTTATATTAGATCTATTAGATTATAGGGTTGGGGTGAAGGCTGTCCTATTTCTGATTTTATAAGCTGCTGTTTTAATTGGAAAGGAAGATTAAAAACACTTCACTAAATTTATAGATACTATTTTGGCATATCATGCTTTCCTGGTTGCATGAAATATTAATATGATCACTTGAGAATATTTTACAATTGCTTTAATTAAGCAACTAAAAATTAGTATGAAAATCTGAAATGTTCAACAAATTCTAAGCAATACAAAAGCCAAATATTACAAAAGTAATAGTCAGAAGTTTACTGATAAAATCCTATACAGAAATACTATAACCAAATGTTAATATTTTCCACAATACAAATTGAATTTTTCCAGTTTAGGGCAACACTTTCAAAAGTATTAATCTTACTAAGATTACACAGAAAATGTCACATTGACATTGATAGAAACAGTTATAGAATAATAGCATAGTAATTAATAGGAACAGTAGTGAAATGCCATATTGAGCACCAAGGTTTAATAAAGATACAAAGAATTGTTGAAGGTATTGTATATATGCATTTTTGTGTTTATTAAAATAATCATTGTCTTTTGGCCTCACATAACTTCATTGAAGGACACAATGTTTATTATGATAATGTAGGTGGCTGTAACAGGTGAGGTGCAATCCCTTTATATTGTTATGCAAATTAGAATATACATAGAGTTCTGTATAACAGCATAATTGATGGGTTTTATGTGTTAATAAGGTGATGAGATGATCGGTGGAACTATAAAGACAATGGTCCCTTGACAAAGGCTATAGTCTTTGAAGAAAAGTTGTTGTTGATGTAGTGTCTCACTGTTGTTGCCTGGGGCGGAGGTGTTATTGGGATTTTGTATTGGGGTTATATTTTTGTAAGCTTACCCAGAGTCTTCTAGAGTGAGTTGGGCAGCCATATAAATTTTCATAAATAAATATTTCCTCTAGGTGTTATCTTCCAATAAAGTTGTTTTGCATACTATTTTCAACATTAACTGCCATAATCAGCGTACTTGTGTCTTAAATGTTTCTTTGGCAGTTCATCCATTTATTTCTCTGGGAAAGCAAATTAGGGAAAGGGGGTAACATACTTATTTTAACCAAAACTATGTATTCTACTTCAGTAGTAATTTGGTTCTTACTGCATAATATTTAAAAGTCTAATCTTACTCTGTTTGTTTTGGAGACTAACGAGATCAATTATTCATATTTATTTAGCTGCATAGATACTCTACATTCCCATCAGAATTTTTGCATAGTTGCTTGGTTTTGGTAGAATAATAGTAAATAAACTGAAAAATGAAAATCAAATTGCAATATCTGTTACCAGTGACTGAAGAGAGCAGGATATTGTTCTGGTACTAATATTTAAATATATTTCAAATGCAACTCCACACCTGTCCTGCAATGATTTAATTTTGGTGCCCTTTGGCATAAAAACTCATTTTTGTGAGTAGCAAAATTGAGCATATTCTTAAACAGAAAAGGAAATGAAGATGGTTTGTAGTGGAAATATATATCAATTTGGGAGGTTATATTTTAATACATTTAATACCTATTTATGGATCTATAATTTCTTTCCTTAAATTAAAGGATCAATTATATATTGTTATGAAATTCTTAATACTGTATAAATATTGTATGAATCAGATATCTATTGATTTCACAGTCATTATAAAAATTCAAAATGAAATGCAATTTTCATTAGCAAATTTCAATAGGTAAGTAAATTAGGAAAGATCTGGACAGGTTTGGGTTTTTTTTTTTGAATGGTTATAGGAGTGCTAACACTATCCCTTTACTTTTTACTTGAAAGAGAAAATAAATTGCTAAAGAGGTATACAATTCTCTATGAATAAATATTAAATTTTATTATTTCTTTTCCCTCCAAATTAACAGGAAAAAAATGGGGAAAATAACATAGTATATAACATGAAAATAGGAGGTGTTGAATTCTGTAAAATGTGAGAAAAAGATGAACATATAAGAGGTACTTCTGTTTCTCTGTCATGCTCCCCCCGATGATGTCATCAAATCACCATCTTGCCTTGTATGTTACTTGATACCTGAAAAAAATAATAAAATAGATCATTAAAATAATAATAAAATAGATCAAAACAGATCACTGCCTTTTATTTAAATATTCTAGATTCTAAAATTTAAGTACTAAAAATGGTACAGAATACTTACATTCTCTGTGATTTTAGCTACTTTTTACATAGATGCCTTTGAATATTGCAGAGCTACCCCATTTCTCTTAACAAGTAGTTAAAATATAATAACTGCAATAGCTCAGTGGTTAAGATGCTTGGCTTGCCAGGTTGGAAATCTTGATGGCCTGTCTTCAAGACCTGAGCATTGTGTGACAAGGTGAACTTCCATACTCGCTCTAGGTCCTGCAAACCTAGCAGTTTGAAAGAACATAACAGCACTCCATGACTTCATGCTGGCTACATGACCGTGGAAACATCTTTGGACAAACGCTGGCTCAATGGCCTTGAAACAGAGATGAGCACTGGCCCATATAGCCAGCAAGGCTAGCAGAGGGACTTCTTTACCTTTACTTATTGTGGATGAAAGAAGTTGTGGATAATTAATTCCCTTAGCATATAAAGAGATTTTGTTACTTTGTATTAGCTTGTCACATAATTTAACAAAATCAACCTTTAGTCATTTAATGTATCTACAGTTTTAATCAGAAAAGTGTATCTTTTAAACCTAATAAATTCAGAGTTTAAATATATAATCAGTTACTTGCAACTAATAGTAATAATTAGATACGAGGCATTTAAATTCCAGTCCTTTCTGAACCATAAAACTTGAAAGATCTTGGCATTCTTGCTGTCTCCCAATTGAACATAAGAAGAAATGTAGTGGATGAGAAAAAAACCTAATAGAATCCAGAATACTATTTTCAGTGTGATCACATAGATGTTTGTGGGAAGTTCACAAGAATTGTTTATATATAAAGCACAGAAAAGATAATTTGGTCATTATCTCAGCCTAGCCTGCTTCATTAGGCTGTAGAGATGGAACACTACAATTTTTCACGTATACTGCCCCAAGTTTCTGGAGGTAAAATCCAAATGAAATAAATAATATAGATATTTTGACATAATATATGGCTATAATCTTGGGCACAATTAAAATTCTTCTTTAAATATCAGTTGGTGACAACACTGATTGATACTTCAGACATTTGAAGAGAAATTTGTGGCTGATTGTGTCTCCTCATGATATATCATGGCAGAAATGAAAATACAGATTTTTAGGAAATATTCACTACCATGAAAAAGAAATAAATTCATTTTGACTTCTTCATAAAAATCCCACATGTAAATTATCTGTTGTTTCTTACTGTAGGAGCTATGCCAGTTCCAGACCAGCCATCATCATCTGACAAGACAAGTTCCCTTAGCCCTGTGTTGAATACATCCAATGGAGATGGATCTGAAACAGAAACCACATCTGCCATTTTGGCATCAGTCAAGGAACAAGTAAGCAACTGCAAGAAATTACAAATCCTAAACTGTGACCCAAGTACACTTTATGTTGTGCACATGAGCTTCCTCTGTTAACTTCCTTGAGTGATTTTCAGGTATAAATATATATTTTGAGAATATTAATTTCCTTAGTGTACTATATTGATTTGTGAAGATATAATGTTTTATTTTCTCAAAGAAGTTTAAGACCAGTGTTTGTCAAGCTAAAATTGCTGCGTCTGTCTTTATTTCACAATATTAAGAATTGGAATACATGTCACATCTCAAATAGAAGATACATATTTTTTTATTTCTAGTAGCTGTGTTTTGAGGATGAAAGAATTTGATTTATTTTTCTTTCGAATCATAGTATCTGAATTTCAGTATTCTATGATTTATATTGGGATTAAAATGTATAGAATGAAAACAGTAGGTTTCTTTGCTTTGCATAAATAGAACATGACATTTTAATGGATGACTTAGATATGGATGGTAAAACCAAACTAGAAAAATTAAAAATAAAATATAACAAATAAAAAATAAGAAAAAAGTTTATCATCAACAGAACAATAAGGAAGAAACTTTGTGGCTCTGCAGCTGTTTCTGCTTTCTTCCTGCATTATTACATTTCCAAATTTTATATCTTTACCGTAATTTTGGACTGGGAGCTGGGAGGGAGGGGAGTCTTCCACTTAAAGTGATTAAAGAGGTATTATGTGTTCTCATATAGAGAAACAGTTTGTACAGACAGATGCTATTTCAGTGAGTAATAAAATTCTTCTGTATGTAGATTCTTGTAAAAATGTAGGTTTCTGTTAGTCAGAGTTTAATGGCATAATCCAGGTAAAGATGGCAAAATATGGCAAAAAAGGCAATAGTAACAAGCAAACCTTCACTGCTCAGAAGGAATTTAAACAACATTAAGTGTAATGTAATATATATATTAAATACATACATTATAATTAATTTTAAATTAAAATATTATTAAATATTGATTTCATTAGTGGAATTAATTAAATATGTTGGTGTTTTCCTTTTTATGAATTTTTACTGAACAATTTTTTTAGAATTAAAAACAACACAAATTTAAAGATAAAAGAAAAATGATAGGTGAATAAATAAGATAGAAAGGAAAAAAGAGATATGAAGAAACAGCTTCCAATTTTCTTTACAGCAATTAGAAATGCATTTATATTTTATCTTCTCTCTACATAACGATATTGTAGCTCCATTCTTTTGATATTCTATCCATTCTAATCACCAAACTCATAAATCATAAGTTTTTCTCTTTTCAGCAAAAAGTCTGTAAAAGATTCACAGTCATTGTTAAATGTACTTGCTGTCTTTTTCCTAATCAAGCAAATCAGTTTTGCCATCTTAGCAAAGTTTATCATCTTCACCAACCAGTTCTTCATTGCAAATGTTTCAGAGCCTTTCCTTTTTTTTCTGCATATAGTAATTTCACTGCAGTTGTTATCCCCACTGGACACACACACACTTAAAAGTAGAAGTTCTTAAAATACACTGATTCTTTATTAGAGGGATTTGGTTATATAATAAAGATAGCTTATTCTATATAATAGATATTAAATATATAATATAAATAAATAATAATATACAATATATACAACAGTTACCAAAGATTAAGCTTGTTACTTAACAAAGTTATACACTCACACAATTATTAAAGATTAAGCGTGTTACTGGATAAGACTTACAAACTCACACAACTATCAAATATTAAGTGTGTTGCTCAACAAGGCTTACTCACACAATACTCACACACAGTCTCAATATAGGTGATCAGTCTATATTAGAGTGGGATGGGAAGCAGACTTTGGGATATCCCCCACTCCAGCAAGAGTCATCTCCCATTTCAAGTCTATCGCTGCCAGTCCACAGTCTTTTATACATTATCTTATCAATATGACCTCCATCTATTGTTATTGTTCCTGGAGACATACATTTCACCATGATAAGCAAGATCTTCTGTACTGCTACTCAGTTAACTTTTGACAAACAGTCCTCTGTTTGATCTTTTACTGCTTCCTTCTTCACCCACTCTTTATATCTGGTATTTCCTAATCACCATTGTACTCATGCATACCACATATACTCGTCTCATGCAAACTTAGAACTATTTTCAGCAAAGATAGAAAGAATGGCTGCACTTATGCTATAGAACATAACACAATTTCCATATAAGAGAACAATCTTCCATAGATATTTTCTAGTTATATTATCCATTAGTCCCACCAAAAAAGTTCTGGTTTCAATTGAATATCTTTAAAATTCTTTGTATCTCTGGGTATATTTGAAGCCAAAAATTTATAACTTTTTACAAATTGACACAATTACCTTTGGCTTTTGTGATGTATAAATCAGTTTCCCTGATTTAATAAAATTGTCTCCAAAATCTATATTTCCATAATGTTAAGCAGAAAAGTCCAGTTCAAATAATCAAAGGCCTTTTTTGCATCTAGATCAATACAGTTTGTTTTTTCTTATGTTGTTCTACTTATTCCAAAATATCCAATATATTCTGATATTAACTTTCAACTCTCTTTTGGGTAAAAACCCACATTCATAAATAAAATCTTGTAAGATCATTTTCATCCTTTCAGCTAACTTAATTGTAAACAACTTACATAATTAATCAGTAATGTTTGTTGTTCTTCAGTTGCTAAGTCATATCTACCTGTTTATAACTCCATGGACTATAGCATGCCAGGCCTCCCTGTCCTCCATGGTCTCCTGGAGTTTGCTCAAACCCATGCCCACTACATTGATGATGCTATCTAACCATTTCATCCTGTGCCATCCCCTTCTCCTTTTGCCTTCAATCTTTCCCAGCTCACATCTTTTCCAATGAGTCCTCTCTTCATATTAGGTGGCTAAAGTATTTGAGCTAATCAGTTACGATATCAGTTGATAATTTTTGGTGAAGCCAGATCTTGGGCTTCTTTAAGTACTAATGCTGTGTTAGCTTTTATCCAACTATCCGTTATCTTTCTGTTCAGTAAATAGAATTCATCATTTAATGGTCCAAAAGCCTTTCCTATTTTAATATTTTCATAGCTTCACAAACTTATTGTTATGGTACCATTCATTATTTGAAAAGTGTATTTATTATGATCAGCTTGTTCTCTTGACAAAATTGTGTTAACCTTTGCCCTGCTTCATTTTGTACTCCAGGGCCAAATTTGCCTGTTATTCCAGTTAACTTTGACTTCCTACTTTAGCATTCCAATCCTCTATAAAGAAAAAGACATTTTTTTTTGGTGTGAGTTCTAGAAGCTGTTGTAGGTATTCAAAAAACTGGTCAACTTCAGCCTCTTCGGAATCAGTGGTTGGGCATAGGGTTGGATTATTGTGACGTTGAAGGGTTTGTCTTGGATTCGAACCAAGATCTTTCTTTCGTTTTGGAGACTGTACTCCAGTACTGCTTTTCCAACTCTTTTACTGACTATGATGGCTACTCCATTTCCTCTAAGGGATTCTTGTCCACAGTAGTAGATATAGTGGTCATCTGAATTAAATTCACCCACTCCTGTCCATTTTAGTTTACTCATTCCCAAGATATCTATTTTCAATCTTGCCATCTCCTTTTGACCACATCCAGCTTACCTTGATTCATAGATCTTACATTCCAGGTTCCTATGAAATATTGTTCTTTACAGCACTGGACTTCCCTTTCACCTCTAGTCAAATCCCTAAGTGAGCTTCCTTTTGGCTTTGGCCCAGCCACTTCACTCTTTCTGCATCTACTTGTAATACCTTCTGATCTGAGGGGCTCCTCTTCTGGCGTCCTATCTTTTAGCCTTTTGTTGCTGTCCATGCGGTTTTCTTGGCAGGGAGACTGGAGTGGGTTGCGATTTCCTTCTCCAGGAGAGTTCTGTAGCCCATTTTACTAGATGTCCAGGATCCCTAACAACATCTAGCGCAGTCCTTGTTAACCTGGGCAATGACTGAGCTGGTATGGATTTCTGGAATTTACTTCTCATCTTTCTTATGGGAGGGAGACACTCTTTGTCTGGCTCCTCTGATGAGATCTATCCAGTGTGGTTGAACCTCTGGCATAGTTCTCATCTTCTTCAGAGCACACAAGCCCCCCAGCCACAGCAAGGTGGTACCTCACTGGGGGATATGAGTCTGTATTGATTACTAATTGCATGTAACCATATGAAAATGAAATCTGGATTTTGTTTTTTTAATACCTAGAGTAGTTAACTGATTAGAAAGGCAGCATACAAAATGAAGAAAAAGATAAACTGCTAAATTAAGAACAACTGAAAAGATAAAACATCTTTGTATAATATAATGCACTTAACACATGGGCAATTGACAATGATCCTTTTATCTATAATCTAAAAAATAGCAGGCAGTATGTACTGTTTATTTTTTAAATAGTATAAATAGTAAATAACTATATTCATGCTTAGAGATAATAGACCTCATTCTGCCATTCATAGCTTATAGATAAATTATGATCTATGCAGGAAAGTCTGTTTTTAACTGTTTATTCATTCCTGTGTTAGAAGCATGTGTTATTTTTGTTATGTATAGGGCAAACAGCATGCATGAGAGCTGGGATGCAGAAATATTTGGAATGAGGGTAGTTGTCCTCTTTTGCTCTTTCATAAACATTTTTACTGCATGTATGTTTTCTAACTTACTCAACGTAATTGATAGTTAAAATCCTTCTTCCTAGTGATAAAATGATAAGTGTTTTCTATAGAAAAGATACTGGCCCTTTCTCAGGGCAGTATTTGTGATTGCCTTCATTTGTAGCTGTGTTTAGTTTATTTGATTATTATGAGGGCAAAAATGAGTTCTCATTCATATGTGAAAAGCAGGTAGATGAATATATTCCTAGACACTTAGAAATGCCTCGAATGTTGGTTGTATACATTGCTAACATCTAATTTGCAAAAGATCTGCAGTCAGCATTTTAACTGGTGAAATGAGGGACCTTAGTAGACATCCTTGGAAATAAATGTTGACTTCATTAGAATTTTCTCTCATATACTTGTGGTTGATTCTTCATTCCTTCTCTGAGAACACCACCCTTAGCAGATATAAAAACATTCTAGTGATAAACATAGCCAAAATCTCCTGTAGATTCTGTGCCTTTACTGGTCATCGTTTTGCATTCATTTTCAAAACTAAAGAATTAAAAAGGTGCTTTATATAACAAATAGTATTTTATACTGGATTTCAGATCTTATGCCTTTGTCGTTATGTTCCTCCATGTTTACACATGTGTACATTGATCAGAATCCTGAAGGCCAACTTTTTTCATATTTGTTATTCTTGGTTTAATTGCTTTGGCTACGTCAATCTCATTTGCAAGTATAAAATCATCAAAGAAACATTGCCATCTTTCTCTGTGGTTTGGTTAATATTATGTTGAAATCAGGAGCTTTTGCTTATTTCCTTACATATAAAATTTCCTTGTAATCGGGGGAAGGCCCTTTTTGTTCAATAGTGGGTCTGTTTTGGTTTACTAATTCATGCAAAAACAGCTATATAAATATGTCAATAACCTATCTGGAAGCAAGAGTATATTCCCTGATATTACCATATCTTAACTTGGAGTAGTTAGGTCTATACAAATAATATTTTTCATGCTACACTATAAGAAATTTATGTTTTTATAGAAAAGGATGGTGATCATTTAAAGTATAAAACCGATTTGACAGAATACAGTGGTGCCTTATAAGACGAGACTAATTCGTTCTGGAAGAACGCTCTTAGTGCAAAATACTTGTAAAGAGAAATGCAGTTTCCCATAGGAAACAATGGAAAGTCAGATAATCCGTTCCACGCCCCCAAAAGTATTCACCAAAAAATCATTTTCA
>JANHZU010007848.1:6121-25493 GCA_032468055.1 Acrochordus granulatus | reverse complement strand
GCCACAGAACAGGTACACATGTCTTCTGAATCACCCAGAGCCGTGCAGCAGATATTTTTGCTGGATAGATGTTTGAATGTGTGTATGTCTGTTACTCCTGTAGGACAAGCAGTTGCTCAGGCAACAAAACTACACTTTTACAACATGCCTTACCCTGGTTAACTGAACCTTGGTTTACTCAACCCCATTTCCTGGATGAGCAATATAGTGCAATACAAGAACCACAGACTGACCACATCCACTGGATTTGCACACACTTAGATAAATGTGGCTAGGCCATTGCACAATCTCAGCCTCCGCGTGGTAGGGTGAGAAGACCTTGCCTTGTTGGGCAAAGGAAACTGCGAGGCCTTGCAAGGTCAACGTGAGCCTCACTTTTCCCCTGGGGGTTCTTCCTCAGCCTGGGGCAAACTAAGCCTTGGTGGATCTGGCTGTATTTCCCTCTTATAACTCCCATTTGCTGCTCTCTCTTCCACTGTCCAAATCTGCACTGCACACTCCTAATTTTTTTTTTTGTGGATTTGACCATGGTGCTGCAGAGGATTCAAATAACAACTGGCTAGATTGAGAGAAATTGAGAGAAATATCAACATAGCTGTTTGAAGTCAACCATTGTGGTTTAGTAAAACGATTAGCTCATGGTTAAAACAAGCATGGCTCAGCACAGTGCATGTGTAATGGATGGAGAAATGCCTCTAGCATCTTAAACACCACTGTCTTCTTCCTGACTCTCACAGTGGTTCTGATTGGAGAATCCGGAGTAGGAAAAACCAATCTGCTCTCGCGCTTCACCCGGAATGAGTTCAACCACGACAGCCGTACCACGATTGGGGTGGAGTTCTCCACACGCACCATTCTGGTGGGAGATGCCCTGGTGAAAGCTCAGATCTGGGACACAGCTGGGCTGGAGCGGTACCGAGCCATCACTTCGGCGTAAGTAGAGGGAACGGTTGGTGGCTGAGGAGGGCAGCGGGCTGGGAGCTAGGAAGACCTCCCCTTGGTCAAATGTCTCAGAGGGCACAGTCTTCTCCACATCTGCAGATTTCTGTTCAGCAACGTACTCATCATTAAGGGAGCCTTATGCAAGGAGATCTGGGATCTGTTTGAATCTCTGAATCCTAGTGACACCAGAAACCAATGTTCTCCATGACAACCTGTTTTTTTTAAGTCTCCCAATGGTGCACCCCTTGTCACCATAACTGAGTGCATCCACCTTGCTGCTGGCTGTTCATTGATTTATTTCTTACCTTTATTATTCTTACAAATAACTCATGGCAGTAAACATGTTTAACACAATTTCCTCCTCCTATTTTCCCCACAACAGCAACCCTGTGAGGTGGGTTAGGCTGAGAGAGAATGACTTGCCCAAGATCCTCCAGCTGGCTTTCATCGCTAAGGCAAGACTAGAACTCACGACCTCCCATTGCTCGTCTGTTACCTTAATCACTAGACCAAACTGGCACACTCTCCCTCCTTTTCTTCTCTTTCCTTCCAGTTTTCTCAGCATCACAGATGACTTACTTTTCAGTTCCACTGACTTTTCAGTGCTTTGGATGACCTGATCAGGTGTTTAAAGGTGATTCTCACAGAACCTGTGTGCATAATATTGAGTCATAGGAAAATCAGCCTGGATGTGGATGCAGGCAGAGTTGGGTCAGAGCATATCTAGACATGTCTTGGTTTAAAGGAATATCTTGTAGGTGTGAAGGAGAGGCTACGTCTGTCATATAGGATGACTGAATTCACCCATCTTCTAGGTTCAACATAAACTGGAGCAGCTGGGTTTACATCATCTAATACTAAACTATCAGAAACTAGTTGAAATTTATCAAGCTTTGCACATGACATGCATGCAACCCCTGGGCCTTTTGCTGACTGGTTAAGCACAATGTGCATACTCAGTCCATGTACTGCAGTAAAGATAGCAAGGACTTCTGCATGTCAGTGTATTTTTTCTCTTCTTCTGTGCCTTAATGGAATTTGTGGCACCAGAAATGCTCAAACGGTGGCTATGCTGAGTGCTGTCTCACAAATCCTTGGTAACCATCTTCATTGACAGTATTGGCCCAGCCCTACCCAATGTCATCTTGGCTGGAGGAGATGCTGCGAGCTGAAGCCCTTGGTCCCTCTGAGGAAAGCCTTCTCCTTACCCACAAAAGAGGATCCATCCATCCATCCCTCCCCTTGGCCAACAAGTTATCCTAAGGACCTGCTTTGGGGAGCAGTCAGTTGCCCAGAGATACGAAACAGAAACTCTGGGGAGAGACAGAAGCTCAGAATGACAAGCCCCACTGAGCTTCCCAGTGAGATGGAAAGTCCTCCCTCTTCTCTTTTGTTGCTATGCCCACCAGTTGGTTCTTTTTCCTCACTTTTCTCTACATTTTCTCTATCTCAGATACTATCGTGGAGCTTTGGGTGCCCTCTTGGTTTTCGATATCACCAAGCATCAAACGTACGATGTGGTAGAGCGCTGGTTGAAGGAGCTGTATGACCATGCAGAGGCAACCATCATTGTGATGCTGGTGGGCAACAAGACAGATCTGGCCCAAGCCCGAGAGGTGCCCACAGAAGAAGCCAGGATGTATGCTGGTAGGAAGGGGTGGCTCGCACTTTCCCAAAATGATGGGCGTTTACTTGCTGTGAGTGCAACACTGGGCCAATGTTTTTGTCTCCATGTGAAAAACCAAAACAGACTGACCTATGCCTCAGCAATGTTTTGGATGACAATCCTTGTTGGCCCTAGTAGTTCTTATTGATGGGATCTGAAGTCCAAAATAGTTTGGAGGTGATTAGTTTGCTTGGCCTTCAGCTACAAGTTGCAGCAGAAAGGAAATGGCTTGCCCAGATCTTTATTTGCCTTAATTTAATGCATCTTAGTAAAACACATTAAAATGGGCACCTAAGAAGGAAAACCAACAGATCCAAAGAAAAAAAGCCTGCAAGTTCCTTTTTAAAAACAAGATGCAATCGGTCATCATCCTTGGAGTAGTTCCTTTGCTGAGATGGCTGTTGTTCCCTGCAGAAGGAACAGGTCATGCTTGAAGCCTCTTCCTGCTTTCCTGCCCTCCTCCTTTTGGTTAAATTCCACTGCTTCTTTGGCCTTTGAGAGGATTTTTCTGTCTTCCTTGACACAGAAAACAACGGGCTGCTCTTCACGGAGACTTCTGCGTTGGATTCCACCAACGTGGAACTGGCATTCGAGACCATTCTGAGAGGTAAACGGTGGTGATGGGGAGCAGCAGCTGCATGTTGGTACAACCAGATGTGTTTTGACTGCCAACCCAGACTAAGCTTTCTGCTAAACAGGGAAGTCTTTTAACATTTTATTGGCGTCGAAAAGAAGATCAAGAGCTTGGTAGACTTCTACTGGTTATCCAGCAAGAAGTAGTAGACACCAACTGTAATTATCTTTCGGTTGTTTTATAATGAACCTTTCCTAAATTCCCCAGGAAGTCACTCTGAAAATTCCATCTGTTTCCTGTTCTGTTCAGTCCGCAGCAGACTTTTGTTCTTAGGTGTGTCAGCTGCTATTCAGTAGAACTTGGTGGTATCTGGATTTCTTCTGGATCAAAGTCAGGTTGGCAAAGATTGACCACAGGTATAGCTGGAGAGCTGCTCCCATCCCTCAAAATGCCAGGGTTCAACTGTTAGGTCTGTTGCGAGACTTCTCAAGGGTGTTATACATTTACTTCTTAAATATTCTTAGATTCATCGTGATGGAGTATAAAATGTTATTGCATGTTAAACAACTTTTGAGGATCCCTCTCCCAAAGGCTGCTCCCCAGAGCTTATCCAAATAGTAACAACAGCCAACAAAGAGGAAAGTGTTCCTTGCTCTCCTCCAAGTGATAATGGGAGTTGTGGTCCAATATATCTGGACAGCATTTTGGTATGGGAGGGAAAGTTGTCCTCTATCTCTGAAGGTGTCTCTTTACTACAGATGTTAAAGATGAAGAACACTTTTTTGCCTTTTCCTGTTTCTAGATATTTTCAATAAACAGCAGAAACAGAAGCAGAAAAGCCCTCTGGACAATAAAATCTCGCTCTCGTCTGAAAATCCCAGCGCAACATCAACTTCTCCAGCTGTTGAAGAGAAACGAGCCTGCTGCATGAACCTCTGAAGGGGACTAATGGGGTGGGCATCATTAGCAGGGTCCCTGCACTGCACTAAGCCAAGAGGACACTTTAACCCTGATTTTCCTAATGAGCCAGTGGCTGGGTTCATATTAAGCTAAAATTAAGCCATGGTAGGCTAAAACTTACCACTGCTATAGCTTAAGCATAGATGAACTTTGGAACTTTTTGATTTGGTTGGCCTACCTCAGCTTTGAGAATTTGGTCTCGTGTTGGAGCAACACAGGAAACTGTTCCAAAGATCTAGACTGGATCCAGATTTACTCACGCTTAGAACAGACTCATTGAAACCAACAGGCCAGTTCTAAGTGCAGATGTCTAGGCGTACGTGTGAAACTAATATTTTTCTTCCTCCCTTCCACTAATACATCCCATTTGGCAAAACTTGTGTCAAGAGGAGTACTGTTGGCAGAGGGCTTTATCCTCAAACATAAGCCTACCTGAAGTCAGTGGCATTTTTCAGGGTGACTCTAGGCTGAGCCTCATAACCACCTTACCCCACGCAGATACAGCCATTGACAGTTGCTCAAGGACAGGAATGCACAATTTTATTGCCTTCTAACACCCAGCCCACCAAGAAGGTAACCTCCATTCATCTTCCTGATGGTGGTTAACAGTGTTTTCTAACCTGGTCTGGTGCAAGTGCTGTTCTCCAGTTGTCCTGCTGAGCTTTGCTCCAATACAGGCAACACACACACACACACCCTGCTTGCTTTGCTACTTCACACTGGGGCAGGAACACCCTCCTCCTCTGGTTCTCTGCTCTCCACAACTCCTTCCTTCTCATGACTGGAAGAGTGAAAAACAGATATTTTGTTTTTTTAAATAGATGAAATTGATGAGAGTTTTGCTATTTCTGACAGAAAGATAATTAAAGAGTGATTTTCTATTTTAACTTGTTCAGGAGTAAAGATGTAGGGAATCCACTCTGGGAAAGGTGGTCCAGACAGAATACAGGCCATCACTGTGGGTTAAAATCTGGAAAAGATTTTCAGAGAAAGGGTTAAAATCTGGAAAGGTTTGCGATGCAGAGAAGTCCCATAATTCAAGGTATCTGTTGAATCTGCTATTCCAGATGAAGGACCAAAAAGCTCAAGATTGGTGGCCTGGAAGTAGAACCTGTAATTCTGGCAGGATGAACAAATGGTGAGCTGCAGGGTGGGCTGGACCAAAGCACTTATGGAACTGGATTGCTAGGAAGTGGTCAGGGCTGGTTTCAGAGTGAGAAATCATCAAGGAACTGGCAAAAGAGAATCTTGACAAGTGAACATATCAAGCCCTGGTTCATTTTAACCAAAGTTGGTTGACCAAGACACATATAAACCATAGGCTATAAATCATGAGTGGTCATATTTACATAAAACACCAAGCTGGTGATCATAGGTTACAAGCTACAGTGACTGAATTCAAGGGAAATGCAAAACAAGGTTCTAATTGTTAGCCACTCTTGAGTCAAGTAGGTGAGACAGGCAGCCATCTCAATTTATGAAATAAACAGAGCTCAACACATGCAGGTTTTGTTCTAGCTTAGGGCAGTATGTGGGACCAGCTACTACATCAAGGAAACATGAGTTGTAGCTCAATTCACAGAACAGGTCCACGAAATTGTGGTTGGTTTTCACCACAATTGCTTGAGTAAATTGTGCCTTATGATGCACGGATGTAGAAGCGGGTTATCGGTGATCCTTGAGTTGTGGGGGAACAGTGGGAGCTTGTTTGTTGGGAGGTGTCTTCCTTTGGGAATAATTGGTTGAGTGGGGCCAAGTTGGATGGGCTGAAGTCATGAGGACCAACACATCTTCTGTGACCTTCCCTTAGTTTGGCTTTCTCTTCCCTTTCTTCCTGGATAAGTGGACTGCAACTAGACCAATCACCTTTGCCAGAAGCCTAAATTGCTTGCTTGTAGAGAAATGAAGCCGAAAGCCATGGGTAGCCCTCCCATCTTAGATGTTTCCTAGGTGGTAACTTGGGAACCAGGGAGGGGCTGTTCTTTAGAGCCCATTGGCAGTTCTAACTCGCTGACACTTCTAACTTGCTGCAAGTTCTTTTATCTGTTTGCATAACTTGATTTTTTTTTAAATGCTTCTACCCACAAAACAGAAACATGGCGTTGTGCGATGGAATGCTCTCATATTGTGTGTGTACATTTATAAATATGTATATATAAACATATTTGTAAATAAATTGCTCTGGATGATTGAATGCATATTTTTATCATATGGCTTAATACAACGGTCCTCTTTGGAAGAAAACCAAAACAATAGTGTGTTTTGGAAAAAGTGCATTACTAAGTGAAGGGAACTGGGGGGGTTGGGCAAGGCATCTTGGATTCCCTTCAACAAGAGGAAGAGAGGACTGTCTTCAGGTCACCAGTTCCTGAAGGCAACCATCCCTGACAGCCAGGTCAGCAGGAGGACACTTGTGGTCTCATCTTGCTCAGTGCAGGGGATATGGGGAAGAGGCTGTGGGATATCAAGCCAGCATCATTCATTCCTTATCTCTCCCCCCAGGAGAAGAACAAAATGCAGGCTGTTCACTTTGGTGGAGAGGAGTCCTAAGCTTCTGTAGCAAATTTCTGAGCCCCTCTGCCCTTTGGAAATTCACCCTCCTGTTAACAGCATCTCTTCCTGTTCTTTGAAAGTTCAGAATGTGTTTCTTCAGTGATGTTAAGTGATCTTTGATGGTTTGAATTCCAAAATATGTTCTAGTAATGAGTCATGTGCACTTGGTTGGTTTGCTCTTGGTTTAATCCTCTCCCTTATGGAAAGTAAAAATTTCTCCATCAGCTCCTGTCATGGTGCCTTTTCTGACTGCAAATTTCTTCACCTCTCACGTTAGCTGAAGGTTGGCCATTCAACACTCCCCTCTTTTGACTTTTCCTTCGGGGATGACTCTCAGCATGCTCTGGTTGTATTTCTGAGCCAGATTGGGCTCCTGCCTGAGAACTGCTGGTTACCACCAGGAGTCAGCATATTATGCCCAGAAGACATCTTGCTCATCAACTACCCTCAGATCAAAGAACTTCCTTAGTAAATTGTGGGAAGGTTGTGAATGCTTTTGACAAAGTGTCCCATGACTGTATAATTAGCAAGCTACTTAAGTATGGGCTGTATGACATGTCTATTGGATTTCAAACTGACATAGCTTAGAACTGGTTTAACTGATGTCAGTTTACACTTGGTAGGTAGCCAGTTCTTAAGTGGTCTGTTTTCAACTGCGCATCATGCAACAGGCCAAGAGAACAGGGCCAGCACTGCTCAAAATCACTCAAAAGAAAATCCAGGCAGTGCTTCCATGAATGGAAAGAATATGAAACTGCCAAGTGCTGATTTTAAATCTGTTTTAGCACTTCAAAGCATTAGTTAACCTGCAATCTGTCATTTCCCCAAAGATCTATTGATTGCCCTGAATTAGCCAGGCACTAATTGAGGATAAGTCAAACTCTGCCCTAAGAAGAATGAGGAAGTATCAATAGCTGTTTTAACAAATGGTTCAGTGTGATTTTTAGAGCTAGGATAAAATGATAAAAAAGATTATTCCAGCACCAAACAGCTGTGCTTCATTGATTCAGATTTCAGTAAGGATTAAATGCATTAAATTAAATTAAATTAAATGCATTAGATGAGTTCATAGACAGAATGCAGTACAGGTGGTCCCCAATTTATGACCACATGACTGAAGAACTGCTTGGAGAAGCAGTGAAACATCTCGAACAAACAAGAAAAGTCCAGTTGCCATGCATGACTCAGCCTCTAGACAATTGGGACCAGAATTTCCATTGCCAAGCAAAGTGATTGTTAAATGAGTCACGACTGATTTTGTGAATTTTTTTGCCATAGTTGTTAAGTGAATCACTGCAGTTAAGTGAATCTGGCTTCTCAATTGATTTTGCTTCTTGGATCTCAAATGGCGATCACATGACCCGGGATACTACAACAGTCATCAGTCTATGCCAGTTTCCAAGTGTCCAAATTTTGATCACATAAGTATGGGGATGCGACAATGGTTGCATGTGTGAGAACCAGTCATAAATCACTTTTTTCAGTATCGCTGTAACTTCAAAAAGTTGCTAAAGAAATGGTTGTAAGTTGAGGACTACTTTCAAAGACCTTTTACTCCTGATGAGAGAATCTGGGAATATATAACAGGCCATGTTTGCTGTCAGTAAACCCTGATGAAGACTTTCCCAAGAGCATCTGGTAATAGGTAGGTAGACCCCAGGCCGGGACTGATGTGGGACGTTTCAGCCTTATGAGCAGGTCTCTCTCCGCAGCCAACAAAAGCAACCATGGTAGTCTTCATTTGATAACATATACCAGAATTTGGCTTTAGGGCTTGAGAATCTGGTCTTTGAGTTGATTCACCTCGTGTTTGAAAACAGCAACTGCACCCCTATTTATTTTGCTAGGGTGGGGTTAATTCAGAAGTATGTAGACTGCAAACCGGCAGAAACCAAGCACTGACGCTCCACCCTTTTGGGGAATGAGGGTGGCCCTTTAAATAGCAAAAGGGAGCGCAGGCACCTCCCCTCCTCCCTACCTGGCCAGGTGAGCAGCCGGATAACCGGTCTGCAGCCAAGCGAGCTGCAGGTGCGCGGCTGGGCCACCCCCGCGGGGAGAGGGCGCCAAAACAGCCCGGAGAAACCCACCTCCAAGCCGCCTCCCGGCCGCCCTCCCGAAGCCGGCGAGCAGCAGGTAGTCGTCGCACGGCGGCGAGCTCAGCCGGGGGAGGCGCAGGTGTGCCTGGCCGGCTCGCGGGAGGGGCCGCGGGGCCGCGGCGCGATGCGGGGCAAGGACGACGAATACGACTTCCTCTTCAAAGGTGAGCGCCTCTCCAAAGCGGCGAGGACTCGCAGACGCGGCCCGCCTCCCGCTCCGTAGGCTCGACGCCGCTCGCTTCGCAGCTCCCGGCTCCGGGCGTGCGACGGCTTGGAACGGATTTCCCGGGTCCTCCGAGCGCCGAGCCGGTTAGCTTCCGCTGCCTGCCGCCCTGGGGAATCCCCTCCTTCCCCTCCTCCCTCTACTCCGCCCGGGCTGGGCCACCCCCGAGAGCGGCGTCGCTCCGGTGGGGAGCCTTTGCGGCGCGCTCGCCCTCGCCCTCGCCCACGCCCGTCCGGGTGGGCTCCGGGACCCTCCTCCCCAATCCCGAGCGACCGGGGATTCCGGGAACTGCAGCCCCAGCCAACGGAGCGGGCAGCGCTCCAGAGACTGGTTCCCCCCCAGCGGCAGTGGGGCCGACAGGGAGGAAGGCCGAGAGCGCAGACCCGGGGGCTGCCGATCGTCCTCAAGCAATTCCGACCCCTCCGCTCCACTCAGATCTCACCCCGGCCCTGGATCTCCCAGGCCCTCCAGTCTTTTCAGGGCCCACCTGGGACCTTCACCCAGTATCTAGTTGCTGCTTCCACACATTCTGCAAAGTCGGGTTAATGCTGATCAGCTACTCGGGGTTCGAAAAGCATTGGATGCCTGTTTGGTTCATTTCTTTGTTTATATTGGCGTTGTTCCAACCTGGCAACTCCCAGAATGCCCCAGCCAGGCAGGTATCTGAACTGCCTCTCCCCGCACCCCCCAGTCCTTGGTGTTGCCCAAGAAAAGCTTTCCAGTGATGAGTCAGGGTGGCTCCTTGCTGAAACCATGCTGACAGTTTGCAGGACAGACGTGGGACGGGCCATAGGCCACACATGTCACGAGGTCAGAATGAGAAAGCCGAGCCAGTGGTTCAGCCATCTGGGAAGTGACCTGTGGATCCCCTTTGGTGGATCCCTCAGAAGACCAGAGTGGCCTTTTGTGCATCACTTATGCACTTCTTATATGCACAAAGGTTGGAAAGATACACTAATTCCCACGATAGAAGAGTGGATGGCGAAAGCAACTGTTTTAAGTCAAGAGAAGAATTTATCTACTTTTGTCTGTGTATATTCTCATTAATCCAGGTCATGATTTACAGCAAAAAAAAATTTGCGAAACTTTCTCAAAAAGGCAACTGGACTTTTCTTATTTGAGGTAATATGTTACCTCAAATAGGACAAAAGATGTTTTGTCCCCCATCCAGGAGACTTTCTCAGTTCCATGTAATACGATGGCAAGAGTATGTATGTTTCTCACATGGCAGGATACAGGACGCACGCCAGAAAAAAGTTCTCATGTAGCAGACTCTGGCTCAGCCTGTATTCCGCTCTTAAAGATTTAGAGACTAGGTTTGCACTTCAGGTTCAGCATTCCGTTCAGCTGGTGAATATTTTTCTTCTAAAGTGGCCCCTTAGAGATCTGTAAAAGAATATTCGGGGAAGTTAAAATGCTCTGCTGCAATTTTATCCTGGTTTTGATGACAAATCTGATGTCAAATTGGTTGGTGCAAAGTCTGATGCTCAACGTAATTTAAAAAGGTGGACAAGATAAATGTTGTTGATGTTTCATGCTTGCTTTCGTTTTTTTAGTTTTTAATAGGGTTCTCATAATTTGATCAATCAGTCACTTGCTTCATTGCAGTTGTCCTCATTGGGGACTCAGGCGTGGGGAAGAGCAACCTGCTTTCACGCTTCACTCGGAATGAATTCAACCTGGAGAGCAAAAGTACCATTGGGGTGGAGTTTGCCACACGCAGCATTCAGGTGGACAACAAGACTGTGAAAGCCCAAATCTGGGATACCGCTGGGCAGGAGCGCTACCGGGCCATCACTTCTGCGTAAGAGACTGAGCTGGTGCCCAAGGGAGGGAGGAGAGAGGGCATCTTGGCTCGTCATGGTTTTCTATTCTAATGGAAAAGTTAAAGGCAGATCTGGTCTGGTCCCTTGTTCTGGATTAGCTTGTTAGGGCTTCCTGGAGCCCTTCTGCTTGGGGGCTGGGACAAGCTTAAGGGATCCATCTATGGCAATATTTCTGAACCTTTGCAACTTTAAGCTGTGGCTGGCTGGGGAATCCTGGGAGTTAAGTCCACACAGCAGCCAAGGTTGAAAATTCTGATGTATGGTTTCAGAGAAGGCAGGAATTGTGGGTCAGCCCTGGCTGAAATATTTCGATGTGGCTCATGCAAGAACCAGGCTGTGTCTCATGTTTTCATGAAAAGTGTTCCTCTTTCACTCCAACCCTGGCATCCATTTTGCAAACTATTCCTTTAGTCAAGAATGCCAGCAACATCTACCAGGACTCCGGTGTGCCAACCAGGTCGAAAGCCTTGGGAATCAATAGAAGAATGTATCTGTAGCTCAAGGTTGAATTGTGGAGTCCCTGGTACTCTCCAAAGCTTGGTTGTTTTCTGGTGGGCATTTCATTACCCAACTAGGTAACAGCATCAGTTGATGAGTATTAGCAGCCCTTTCATCCAACACTGCGGATGGTACCTAGTTGGGTGATGCAGCATCTGCAAGAAAACAACCAATTTCAGAGAGCACCGAGGACTTCACAGTCTTGGAAATCGGAAAGCCAAGGAATAAGGAATAACAAAGAGAATGTGCCTCCTTTTCTTCAGTCGAGTTTCTCCTTTATGCTAGGAGTTTAAGTGACATTGTTAAAGGGGGCTGTGACATCATAATCCTTACTGCAACTACGAGCCCGTTTCTGCTGTTAACAGTTGACTTAGCACGAGAGCCGTGCAAGGTTTTGGTAATGGCTGTGATTTCTGTGCAAAGCCATGCTCCCTCCCCCATACATGGGAGAAGCAGCCATGAAGGGATTGGTGCCTCCCATTTGGTGGGATACAGACATTGCCGAAGGTTTGGTTCTGCTGGCAAGTGACTCTACCTCCTCTTCTCCCTCCCCACCCATTGTAGCTATTACCGAGGGGCAGTTGGTGCTCTTCTTGTTTATGACATTGCCAAGTACTTGACCTACGAGAACGCAGAGCGTTGGCTGAAGGAGCTGCAGGATCATGCGGATGCCAACATCGTCATCATGCTTGTGGGCAACAAGAGCGACCTGCGACACCTGCGGGCTGTGCCCACTGATGAGGCCAAGAGCTTTGCAGGTAGGGTGCCTGGGCCTTGGTGGAAGGCTCCAGGCCTCTCCTTCGTTTAGAGGAGACTCTGGCCAGCTCACAATATCTTCGCCACAGGAAATGACTTGAGCGCATGACTCATTCATGCCAATTGTTAAATGTGCTCATTAGCTGAGCCTCTGGGATCACTGTTGCATTCTTTAGTGAAGGATGAGAACTTTAAAGAATTACTGGGCTGGACTGCTGGTCCGTGTAGTTGGACTAACTCCCAGCCCTTCAAGGGCTTTGGTCAGGTGTTTCTTGGAGCTGAGCAAGGGTGTTGCCTTGTGACCATCAAGGCCACAGCTCCTTCCTTGACCTTTCTGTCACTGCTGCACAGGAGGAGGAAGGGTTACATTTAAGTCTGTGGGCTGTTGGGTGCACATGGCAAACCCAGGGGTGTGATGATGTCACTGTTTTTTTAATTCATTTTTAAATTAGGGGCAAAGTTAATTCATCTGAAACTCTCTTGCTTGCACACTAAATTTCCAGCAGCATGATCTGAGGAGATCTTGGGGGCTGGTTGTTGGGTTGTCCATTCATGGTTTACAACCTTGGGAGTTGGAAACATGTATTCTCTTTAAACATTTATTGACAGTTTAAGATTTGTTTATTTAAAATTTAAGATTTTAAGATAGATCCCTAAGATTCCTGAATCCTCCTCTTGGACTGTTGCTGTGTCTTTGGACACCTAATCCGCACTATTTTTAAAACTAATGGAGTGCAAAAGAACATTCACTCTAATTTCATATATTTATGAATTTATATGCTACAGTTGAAAAAAGGTTTTCCTAAAGAGATTTACAAATCATTTTAAAACCAGAAGAAAAATAATACACATTAAAACATAAAATGGATCTGAAAAGCATCAACAATTTTGATATTTCACTGAAGTACAGGGGTCTATGGGAAGAGATGATCCTCAGGTGGCATCATTCTGCTGATCTTCTGAGGTTGGTACCTAGAGCTGGAGTCACCTGGGGAGAGCACTTTCTCTAGGATAGTGGGAGATACTTTCCAAGGATGTTGGTCTTTAGTCTCAGCACTTCTGAAGGTGATGAGGCAGCCAAGGAGATCTAAGGCACATACTGTACGTGGGTTGGATAGAGCTGATTAGGGAGACTGCGTGGACAAGGCCTGACCGCTGGTGTCTCATTCTTCACCTGCCATAGAAAAGAATGGTTTGTCTTTCATCGAAACGTCAGCTCTGGATTCCACCAACGTGGAGACAGCCTTTCACAACATCCTGTCAGGTATGTATGATTTTCTCTTTACACCTACCTGGGTTGATACTGATTGTGCTCTACTTTGGGAGTGGCAAAAAGGAGGCAGACCGTACACTTGCTGACTGGAAGAGGGACTGACATGCCCCACAAAGCACCTTAGATGTTCATAATCACCAAGAAGGCTTAGCTAAAGGTTCCCTGTTGTTGTTCAGTCGCGCAGTCGTGTCCAACTCTTCGCAACCCCATGGACTGCATAACGCCAGGCCCCTGTCTTACACTGCCTCCTGGAGTCTTCCCAAGCTCACACCCATCACACTGACTATGCCATCTATCCATCTCATCCTCTGCCATCCCCTCCTCCTCTTCCCTTCAATCCTTCCCAGTCATGGTGACTGCAGCCATGAAATCAAAAGACGCTCCTTGGGAGGAAAGCTATGGCCAACCTAGACAGCGTAGTAAGAAGCAGAGACATCCCCTTGCCAACAAAGGTCCGCATGGTCAAGGTTATGGTTTTCCCAGTAGTGATGTATGGCTGTGAGAGCTGGACCATAAGGAAGGCTGAGCATCGAAGATATTTCTACTAGCCAATTTTTAATGATCAGCAGATATAGGCTGCTTCACCTTCCTCAACGAGTCAAGCTCTTCTCCAGGAAAAGAACAAAAAAGAAACCAGAATCTTACACCTAAAACTGCCTATACAGACAGTCCTCAACTTACAACCATTTATTTAGCAACTGTTTGAAGTTACCACAGCCCTGAAAAGAGACTTATAACCGAATCTCTTGTTTGTAACTGTTGTACATCCCCAGAATCATGTGATCAAAATTCAGACACTTGGCAACCAGCACGTGCTTTCAACAGTTGCAGCATCCTGGGATTATGCGATTTCCATTTGCACTCTTCTCAGTCAGATTTCCAAGAGGCAAAGTGAACGGGGGAAGCTGGATTTGCTTAATAACCACATAATTCATTTAACAACTTCAGTGATTCCCTTAACAGCCATGGTAAAAAAGGTCATAAGTTCAGGCACAACTCACTTAAGAACTGCCTTGCTTAGCTATGGAAATTCGGATCCCAGTTGTAGTTCTAAGTCAAAGACTACCTGTATGGAGGTTTCTCATTTAAAAGAATTTTCACTGGAATACCTGTGCTATAGCCTTAACTGTCCTTCTAGCAAATATTATTAATCAGAACTGTGCACAACTTTCTCTTTCAACTAACTTTTTCCAGTCAGGATTACCACAGGAGAAATCTGGCACGATGTAACTATGTCCCCTCGTCTCTGACCCCCCCCACATTCTGTCTCCAGTTTTGTCTCCCAATGACTAACACTCTCTTTTGGCTTTTTAGTTTCCTCTCCACCCCAGGCTTTCCCTTTTTCTGGTCTGACTCTGTGATGTGACAATTGTTTATTAATAGTTTAGAATGAGTCAGTGAATAATACGTTTTAAGAAATTGTTAATCCATGACTGCACACTCAGAGCAAAGATAGATTCTTCGTTCGAGTTCACTGTCGTGGGAGCAGAACCATCTTTAGTCACTCCATCTTTATACATGACACACAAAATACCGTGCATACTTAGTGACTCAAAACCAGAAGGACAACAGCAAATGGGAAGACATGGAGATGTGTGTGGAAGGAAGGGGCCAGGAGGGGGTTGAATGAAGAAGCCTGCATTTCCCAGGATAGCATGCAGGTTTTGTATATCTGATGTGTACCACGGGAATCTCGGTCTCTCTCTGAGACAGGAGGTTTTCTTCCTCATTGGCTCAGAATAGAGGCTGCAGGGATATCGGTGACAGCTGCTTGGGGCCCGTGAGTTGCATGAGTGGCAACTGGGGGCTTGGGGGAACTCACAAGAGCTTAACCTTTTATCCAAGAGGAACTCTAGCCTGAGCAATGACCTTTCCGTGCTTCTGTGAAGCCAGGCACTCAGATCTCCGCAGGCAACGCAAAGCTCCTGCATCAGCTAGAGTCCCTTAATGTGAGATGACATGGCCTTTTTCCTCCCCCTGATTCTTCTGTTTGCGGCCCCTGCAGCAAAGATATCCAATGCCTCAATGAATAATATTTCTGCTTGGCCCTGGCCCAGATACAGAGTTGTCAGGGTCTGTCCTCACCACCCCCACCACCTCAACCAGTCTGCCTCTCCCACCACCCATCCTCCCATATCCTTCTCAGTTCTATTTTTTGCTGAGATATCTTTGCAAAATGCAAAGGGAGGAAACACACTTGCATACACCCAAAGGGGAAATGGGGCAGGAGGGTTGGGGTGCTAAAGTGGAGGAGAAAAGGGAAGTGTGGGGCAGAAGGCCTCAAACTATACCTAAAATCACCACAAATGGAGAAGTTGGAGGAAGGAGGACCACCTGCTTTTATGGTTTGATAACCATAATAGCCATAGATCCAGGTCATATAATGGGACTGAAAACATCAGATAGGATGTGCACACATATGGCAGTTAACACAGCTTTCCCAAACTTAACAGATTCCAAGCATCTTGAGTAATTATTCTCATGATCTGCAAGGGATTTTTCAGGGATTCTAGAACCTCTGTACCAGGGCTCTTTGAGTGCTCCAGTTGGGCAAAACCAATCAAAGTCATCAGGAATTAGACCACATCCATCAGGACATCTACCCCAGGTTCCAGATGGGTCTGATTGTCTGTGGGTCTCCAGGCCAAATCACATAATACAGGCAATCATCAGGCTAATAACTGACTATTCTAGCTTTTGGGGAGACAGGGACAGTCTCAAAGTGTGTAACCTATTAGGGTTTTTATCACCAATGACCCTAGTGACTGCCAGCATCTGGGAACAGAGATTAAGAGAAGATTGGCAAGGAAGATTGGCAATGGGACAGGAAAGTTCATGCTGGTATTTTTTTCTGCTGTGTCATGGAGGATGTAGAAGATGTTGGTTCAGCTGTGAGGAAAGTCCCCTAGTGAGTGGGCAGAAGACCTGTTGTAATACACCACTAAAGCTTTTTATTCATTTTATTAGATATTCAGTTCAGCTGTTGAATGTTGCTGGCTGAGAAGCAATCCCATGTGACTCAACCACTGAGTAGCAGCAGCCAACAAGGGTTATTGTGGTTTGAGGTGGGGTCACAGCTCAGTTTATGAACTGTCTCATCATAGAGTGACAAGCAATAGAAGCAATTTATTGGAATGGAAGGATCTTGGGATTTCAGCAACAATAGCCTAACATTAAGATCTACATGTATCTTAATGCAGTCCTACATTTTATCTATTTTCTCCCAAGGATTACTTTAGGGATTATTCAGTGGGAAGGCAATTTTTTTTTGTATATTGTGGAATTTTAATGATGTAATCCATCAAGAGTTACCATGCGTGAATTGGACAGCTGTATAAATATATTTAATTAATAAATAAATACATTTCTGATTTATACTCCATTTTCCCCCTATTTACACATTGATAAAAGACTTTCAGAATGCAAAAGGATCCCCCTGGATCTCAGTGGAGACTATGAACGGGTGCAGTGCAAAGAGCTATGTATCTACTGGACTATAAGAATGATTAGTAAGGGGGGGGATCGAAAAAAGTCAAGACACCACAACCATACAATATGTATGTTGTACAAAGGGGCAGAACTTCAGTGGCATGATCATGATTGCCATTTTTACTTTTCTGACAATTTCTATGGATAACTCTCTCTAGGTATTGCTAGGTAGCACACTGGTAGGTGTATTCAATTATTTACAGAGAAGGATCCCACTATTTTTAGGCTGGAAGAAGCAGGCAAGGCCAGCTCAGTTCTAATCCAAGGGTTTATTGAAGTTACAAAGTCACAAGCATTTCTCCACCTGCCAGCCCAAGCACCTGCACACCTCAGATAAGGCTAAGGATCTTCACGAGGGGTCGGATCTCGGCACTTGTGCATGCGCAGAGACTCAAAACTGATTCCTCTCTTCACTCTTGGCTCAGCCTCTCCTTCACCACTTATACCTTCTTATCTTATGAGCTAAGTCCCTTAGCTTTGATTTTGAAGTGATCACTTAAGGTTTCTCAGGGGGCCCTTTATTTTCCCAGCCTTAAAATAAAAACCATGAACCCATTTATTACCACTTAGCAGAGAATGCTTCCGTTCAGAGCATAAACCCTTTTCCTTCTGCTTTAGGATAAAAAAAAAGGTACACATTTTTGCTGCTGCAGCTATCAAGAAACTAATGCTCAAAGAGGAAGAGAAAGTCTATTGTTCTACCTAAAGTTTGCTACCTAGAAACAAATGCTCAGGGGTATGAAACGATATAACAATCTTGCATGCTCAATTCTCTCTTGCAGTGAGAACTAGCAACACACTTTACTGAAAAGTCAGCTTTGAGGAATTCTTAAGAACCAAATAAATTGAGGATGTGTGAGATTCGTATTAGATTGCCTCATCCATTGGATAATTAGACTTTGTTGTTCTAATTGAAAGCATAAGAAAATAAAACGAGTTGTTTCTAATTCATGATACTACATGAAACCCTTAAGCCAGGCACAAAACCATTCTTTCTCCGCTTTTGTCTCTCTCGTTCACCTTCAGGGCTTTGGAGTTTCATTTAGAATTTAGCCAAAGCTTAATCTTAGCATTAAGATTCCTTTGAATTTGTGATAACCTCTGGATATTTTGGTGTGGCTTACGAGTGTGTGCTTTAGAGCATATAGGAAGTGATGCCAAGAAATGAGGATTTCTGATTTTGGCAGGCAGAAAAGCCATGCTGTATCAAACTGAAGACCCGTCCAATCTCACTGGTTATTTCACATGCTAACCAAGCAGAACATAAGCATATGAACCTCATCTCAAACATAATATGGCAAATTGGGTTTACAGCACAGAGGAGCCATATGACTTAATACCCCCAAAGCCATCTCCAGCCTCATTTTTGAAGCCTCAAAGCATCTAAGCACAGGCTGGACAAATTATATGCTTCCTATCTCAGATGCTCCATCAAACATTCCTTCTGGGAAGTTTGCTCCAAAGCGAACCAAGTTCTCATGACCTTTAACTCTCTTATGAGTCAGTTAGCAAGTGGGCAGATTGTGATGCTGAGTGAAAAAAGGATTTATCTGGCAGAGATAGGGCATAGGAAGCCCAGATTTTGGAGGAAAATCCAAGGCATTCCCAGCAATTATATTTGATACAAGAAGATTTGGAGGTCCTGGACAAATTTCCTTTAGAGGCTTATTTGATCAAGAGGAAGTCAGCAACAACACCAGATGGCAGCTCAAACTACCATGTACATTTCTACAATGCCTTTGATTGATTCTTCATTAGGCTGTTGTGGGAAATTGAAATTGTGATTAAAAACAGCCTCCTGGTGACCTGAGTCATGAGTTAGCAGTGGTCCATATCTAAGTATATTTGTGTGCTGCTAAATGCCAAAGGATACCAGGTTTGATACTGGAGGTGGAATAAGTAATCTAATTTAGTTGGAAGAGACTGTGAACTGATCTTGGACCACTCCAGATATTTGCTGGATAGGGCGATTAATGAAGGAATGCTTGCAGTCCCCAAAATGGCCATTGCTGAGAATTCTGGGGGTCTACCCATCCAGAGGGTTCACAGGCTGGGAAGGCAGTATTTAACATACATATAATAAACAATAGAATCGACTATTTGGAAGATGAAAAGAGAGAAAAGCTGTGGAAACACAGAGAAATAAAGATAAATTCCCTTCTGCTTCTCCACTCTACATTCCCAGTCTCAAAATTGAATACTGTACATTGAACTAACTAGCTCCTAAGAAACTCCAAGGGACAGGTTGAAGCATGAGTGTATATGTCTGTCTGCGCACATACCAGGGTTGAGTGGTGCTGTCATCAAACTGTCTTGGTACCACTCCTGATGAGTGCCCCATGAGCTGTTTTGTATATTCAGCATTCTGCTCTTCTCATACATGCCATCCACCCCCATGGAGTGGGGCTGAAGACAGAGGGACAGGAAGAAGGAAGGTGGAATCAGTAGATTGCAGCCCCCCACCTGGAGGACTGTAAGCTGCAGGTTGCACACCCTGCTTTGGATAAACCTGCAAG
>JANHZU010007847.1:25744-36644 GCA_032468055.1 Acrochordus granulatus | reverse complement strand
GTTTCGCTTTACGAGAATTTTGCGCTAAGAGCGTTCTTCCGGAACAGATTAATCTCGTCTTGTGAGGCACCACTGTACTTCTAAATATAAGTTATATTTAGCCATCATTATTATATTTGAAAATGTTCCATAACTAGCCAGTGTCATAAAACAGTACCAGTAAATAGACATGATTATTATATAGAATATTAGTTATCAGCTGAATCATCTGTTTTTCATGTTTAGTGTAAAAAGTGAAATGGTCATATAAGGAAAAGATTTTACATTTTAAAACCAGCTTCTCTGATGTCAGCATTTCATTTGAGTGCCACGTCAGCACAATCCACTAAGAACTGCTATTATATGACCAGTCTACAGAGTTCTTCCCCACTGCTCAGAAAGTTGTTTAATACTATTTTTTTCTGGAGCTTATAAATGTCCTAGAAGCACCTGTTGCGCCAGGACTGTTAAAACTCAGCAAATGAGAACTTTATCAGAGTACTGTGAGCCCCATGTCAAAATATGACTTAAGGATGATAAATGGCATACATGTGCTCATGCTCACAAACATACACCATCTTTCGTTTCTTACCAACAAGTGATTTTTGCATTTTTGCTAGACAATGCATGTAGAAGGTTGATATTTATTTGTTACCATGTATGTCACCACTAGATGGCTGCTGAAAGTTCTAGTATTTTTTTTGCTAGAGGAGATAGAATTCAAGTTACTTTCAGCTCGTGTGTGGTTGACTTACCTGGCAGTAAGACTGGAAAAAATATAAAAGTGTTCTTAACTATATGATTTTTTTTTTGAAAGGGGTCAAAAACTTTTTACAAATATTCCTGGTCATCCCTTTCTCTGTGCATTTGTTCTAATTACACAGGCATGATAGTGCTAAACTTAAATTTCATTCAAAAAGTACTTACTATGGTCATATTTATTTATGCAGATTAATTTAAAATTATATTTTTGCAAATTATAAAAAACAATAGTCTCTATTATGATCCTATCAGAATCCCGAGATATTTTATTCATTTTGGCTATAAAGAGACTCATCACATCATATAATACACATAGCATAAACTGCAAACTAAAAAACAGCTGAAAAGAGAAAATGTACAAAATAAATATATGTTAACGTACAAAGAATCTGGTATCCTCCCTCGAGTAAATAGAAAAGTTAATAAACTTATAACATGACAATGCATGTTTTCAGCTCACTTCATCATTCACTTCTCAGATCTGGCATATTTGGATTACTTTTTGAAAAAAAAATCAGTTTCCTTTTGGCATGGCTCCTCTATCATCCCAAAATTTGGATTATGAATCTTATGTCATCACTATCTATTCCCTCACGATGTGTTGTTTAGCCCTGAAATTATATTTTCTTCACACACACGTACAAGAATAATAAATTGTTTCTGCTGTTTTCCAAATGAGGAACTCTGGTGCCTCTTTAGTGAATATGAATTACACTTAGATTTATAGATAATAATTTACATGTTTAAGCTACTTGAGATGTGTAGCCAAAAAACTGTCTGCATATATTTTAACACATCTTCAGGAACCCAAGTGCAGAACCTTCCACTCTCGTGAAATAGTGTAGATTTGTGACAGCCCCAAGAGAACTTTGGGTTCATAAAATTAGTGAAAAGGTCATTCTGATTCACCCTGAAAGGCTTTTTTTCATACATAGCAATATATTAAAACAGAAATAAATCTTTATGATGTGTTAACACAGATAAGAAGTTTAAGTATTGCTTCTGCTGTGCATGTTAAGGCTAGAAAAGTCCCCATGGTTTATAAGAGCTTTTTAAAAATAAATTCTAAAATACTGTTTGTTCTATGTCCACCATTTAGAAGTGAGTGACAATAGTTCTGGCGCCAAAATAACCCTAAACACTCTAAGTGGGAAGACCAGCAGACTTGAGAGGATCTCACATAGAAGAGAAACTTTAAGACAGAATAGTCCCATAATGAAGAACTGAAAAAGTTCACTTACTACCTAATGAATACTGATGGATAAAAATATATAACACCAGTTGAAAAATGAAAATAAAATGAATATCTTGGGGGAGGATCCTAAATATTCTAGAGTTTATTTATTTTTTGTTTAACATTTTAAAATTCCTCCAAAATACATAACTTTTCAGAACATAATAGATTCAAATTGCTATCAAGTAATAAACTCAAGCAGTTACAGTTGGTGCTGCTGTTTTTTTTCTTTTCTCATCTGTTTGAGAACATTTTTTCATTATTTTCTTTAAAATCAAAAGAAAATAATATAAAAGACGTATATCTGTATTAAGAGAAAATTAATGATTGAGTAAAATCTTCCCAACTTTTTTCTAGCATTTAACTGTATTTAGGTCATATAATCGCTTTATAAGAAGTTAGCACTAAAAAATAGAAATAAGCAATCTTTGGAAGGGTCGGGCACTGAATATTGATTGAAGCAGGCAGAATTACAAAATGACAAAGTTGGTCATGTTCTTAATAAAGATCTTAACTTTTTCATATTACTGAAAACATATGACTTTAATTACCAAAATAAGCAATTCTAAAAACAGGTCCAACTGCAAACCAAACCGTCTTTCTGTTTTGCTTTTTATTGAGAAAAGCATTGCAATATCAAATATCCATCAAGGATCTCATCTGCAAAAAATAACTATCTTTTAATAGTTTGAAAAATCAATTTGATTCTCAGTCTTTAAATCATGCCTTTAACCTTGGTGGCAAACCACAGAACTTAACAATGTTTTCCTGTATTTTGCTAAAACTCATTTTGATAATCAGTAGCCCATATTAAACAGTGGTTTGTGGCTCTGTTGAGTTAAACAATTGAGTTATTTTATATAATGCAGAAGATGTTTATTATTAAAAAATATGGCATTAACATATAAATCATCTTCACATCAGTGTAAATTAACATTTGCTTATTCTAGAAATTTGTAATATTCCAGTAACTATAAACTGGATTTGTATACTATGTGACTTTTAATCCAACCTCTTTAGTCAACAAAAGCCAATTTTCAACCTTCCCCTTTGGGAAAGATGTGAAAGAATTGGTGAGGCTTTGACCATTAGGAATTTAAGATTGAACACATTTTCTAGATTTTAGGCCAGCAAGGTATGAAAGGAGCATTGTACATCTTGGTGTATTACTTTTGTTGTGACCTGCATTCCTTCTGGTTCTTCTAGACCTCTCTGTGATGCTTAATATAAATGACAGCAGTCCTCTGTACCACCTGTGAAAGTGGAAATTGGAGATATTGGTTTATTGTTCTAGTCTGATTCTGAGAAGAATCTGGAAGACTCTGTCTCAGACTAAGGAGGCTTCAAGCTATCATCCTCTTGTGAATGATGACTCAGACTTAGCACAAATGTATACAAATTCAGAGAGCAAGGAGTCAGAACCTGACTCTGGGAGAGTGCCAAGGACTACAAATTGAAGAAGGTTGAACAGTGGAGCTCAGCTAGTCTTCAGAAGAGGAAGTGACATTAACTATTTTAATGAGGAGCCCTGGTTATATAACAAGTGTCTTCCAGACCTACTCCCCTTGAAAGAAAAAGCCTCATGTTTCCTGACATGTATTGCTGTGGCTACCAAGTTCTTCCTGTTTTTTGCATTGTGATCAGAGTTTCTGGTTGATCTTTGATTAGCTTTCATAGAAACCTTTGGTTCTTGAGCGATATACTGCTCTTGAACAACCTGACTTTCCTAGAAACTTCAAACTTCGGAATCTTGTAGGACTGATATGGCAAGAAACCTGTTACTGATTTCTCCAAAAATTTATTCATCCTTAACAACCTATCTTTATCTCTGCTTTGGCTATTATTAGAAGATTTGTAAATCAGCAAAAGTTCCGAACCTGCTTTCTGTTTTCATCAGTCTAAAGTTTTCATTGGGGAGGGTGAAGCTCAATATAGAGTGCTGCAGGACTTAGTTCTCTTCTGTTTTTATTTACTATCTACATGAAAGCTTGGGAAGAGGGTTTTTTTCAGTTTGGGGTGATGTATCATCAATTCCACGATGATACTCCATTATCTTTTGTTGACTTCAGACTGAGTTGCACTTGCTGCAGAAGTTCTGACCTGGTGCTAGAGGATGGAATCATTGCTTCTTGGTAGCAGAGCTGGTTCTATCCCAGCTCTAGAGTTGGCTTTGGATGGAGCTACACTCCCTTTAAAGGAGCAGATCTGAAATTTGGTGGTGGGGGGTGTTTCTGTATTCACATCTTCTCTAGAACATCAGGTATAGGCTATAGCCAATGGTGCCTTCACTGAATTTCAGCTCAAACACCAACTGCAGGCCTACTTGGATCAGGGATTAGGGTGTCCTGACAACAGTGACTAATTCCCTCATCACCTCATGCTGGACTAAGATAATGCACTGCACATGGGATTGCTTCTTTGGATGATTTGCCAGCTTCAGCAGATGGATGCCAGTGGTTTGGCCATTGCTTCTAAATTGAATATTCCTCATTTCATGAACTATGCCTTGTTTTGTGAATTATCTTGAATCTACCAAAGTAAGCAGTCTATAAATTGATGTAATAAACAAATTAGGTGGACATCTATATTTCATCCAGTTAAAGCATAATTTATGTTGAATATATAATGTTAATATGTCTCAAAAGTAGGATCCCTAAATTATCTGATTATCTATAAGGGAGTAACATAAAATGTAAGTTTTATGAGAAAGAATCTCTTTCCCACACTCAGCCTGTACATTGGTTTCAGTATTGCTGATTCTTCTGGATCTGAATTAAGCTTGGCGATTACATCAGAATCATTTGGAAATGATAGGGTTTTTTTAATTTTCTGATATGACCTTTCACATTGCTGCAGGGAAAATTAATCAAGATGTTTTTAACAGTGAATCAAAAACGTCTTTTTCAGTTAAAAGTATTTGAGCTAAGAAGTTCATGAAGGGGACAGAGCAGCACCAGTACTAACTTCATTTGGCCCTGATTTTTGTTTTGGTTGTTACATGTTTATTATAATATTTGAATATTGACTTCTTTATTCAAATATAATAGTTATAGTTAACTGACTTCTTGTATCCGCTGAAAGTTTTAAATGTAATTAAACATTTATGCATATAAAATATTTTCATTTAGTGATAATGGCCTGAAAATTAAGTGAAACATATACATATTTTACTAATACATATCTGTGAGTACATTCTTAATATTATGGGAGCCAGGCTGAAAGAGTTTCTTATCAATTAAATTATTTTAGCAGATGTAGCTCTACTAATTCATCTATAAAATGTAAACTATAAAGCAGATTCTCTTTAGACTCTCCTACATCTCCATATTAAATGTAAATAGAGGAGCAGATGTGTTTGAGGAGCAATAAGTGCTGCACTGCACTTTTTTTATTTCAGCATAGTATATCTTGCTTTCATGTATTACTGGAAAAAACATAGACTGAAAGACTACAACATCCTTCAGCCTGCTTGGTCCAAAAGAAGTTGCCAGGAAGAAAATAGAATGAAAATAGAAAGTATAGTACATAGATCTTCCCATTCCAAGAGGCATGGATCATAGGCTAGAAAGCTGGATTTAAAATTAGAAAAATTTAAATGCCAAAGCCCTTAATCAGAAATTAAGATCAAAATATTGCAATACATTTGTGTCAAGATGAGAGAAAAATTGTAATTGATTTTAAAAGAGGAGATGGGTGAATGCTATGCAGAAAAGGAAAAAGCAATGGCAAATGCCCGCACACTTTCTGAATCAAACCTATGACCCATCTACATTTGTTCTGTGCCCAATAAAAACTACAGGCTAAAAAGACTTTACAGACTAATTGGAATAATCAGTTCCTTGTCATTCATCTTTGGCTTTTGGCAGCCTGTGATTAAGAAACATCCTGAACATGGCTAGACATGCCTTGATAATCTTGACTAATTCCAGCTTGCATTCCTGTGCATCATGAATTGGTCTACCTCTTTTTGAACTGAAATGTAAGTGTTGCTTAGATGAGTAGAGCTTGTTTTGAATGTGCTCCTTCTGCAACATTGACTGTCATGTTTAAATGCTCACTATCTCTGAACAGAGCTACTCATATTGATCCTTACTACATAAGCATCACCATTCTAGAATCAAGATTAATGAGTTGTATGAATTCTCAAAATCACAAAGCTTACACAATGTAAGAAGGTGTTTAAATGGTAGTTCATATATCTCAAAGTTGCCAAATTTCAAAAATAATCTACAAAACTACAGTAGATGCAAATGTTACTTTGCACTATTATCCATCCTGTTCTAGTGAGACATACCGAAATGGCTCTATATAAAAACCCAACAAAACTCACTTGTCCATGCCAGAGCACTGATGAGGTAGGTACCTAGTCTGGTAAGAAAACATCTGCATGAAGAAAACCAAACTCATAGACTATCAAGGACCCAATCATAGATTAAGCTACTTGTTTTCTAAACAATTTGAAATTGTATAAAAGTTATAAAAGTTAAATTAAAAAATTAAAAATTAGGAAGATTGGAACAAAAAGAGAAAAAAAACAGATTCTAGATAAGAAAAGTAACTTAGATCTGATATGTATTTTTAAAGGAACACTTGAGCTATATTCCAGTGTTTCACTGGAATTACTGGTTTCCTATATCCTTCTGAACATAAATCACAATTTCAATCTAAAATGTTAGTATGTTAAAACCTTCAAAGGGGGAGGATCAGCCTTATGTGTCTGTGAAGGAAAAGGTGGCTACATCTTCTGGGCATATTTAAAAAAATGGAGGGATGAATTAGGATACAGAGAACTTACATCCTAGTGTTGATATAAGGAGAAAGGAAACAAGGAATCCTAGGGCAAACAGATGTTTTGGGGAAAAAAACTTTTTGAGGCATGAGTCAAGTACTCTCTCGACTCAAGAAGAGAGTAGATAAATATACTCTGGATGTCTACATAAGATAACTAAGCAAAAGTGGGTGCAGAACTACTGTATATTTAATGAGTGGGAATTTCACGTCCCAAAGTTCAGATTCAATCTTTAGTGTTAAGGGATAACATTTGAGTTAATTCTACCAATCCTTTAATGCTCTCTTCTTATGTGTGGATATCTTAGTCAGCTAAATTAACGCTGTTCAGGGTTGCTCTTTTTCTTGTATCACTCAATAAGTTTGTGACCTGTGAAAAACTTTAGATCCTGACTGTAGAATAATCACCTTATATATTTCCTATTCATTGGATCTCTGGTAGCAGAGCTACATTTTTTTGACGATTTGCAATTACAATCTGTGGTGTGATTCTTTTGGAATGGTGACTAATATAGTGCCCAAGAGGTATCAGGATTGCTATTTTACCAACATCCAGACAATTTCAGAACCGTTGCAGGAAGTGATCAGTTCTAAATTCAGCATGTATCAGAATCATTTTAAGATTAATTATTCCATCGGAAAAAGATAATAGCTATTCATTGGATGGATGGATGGAAGGAAGGAAGGAAGGAAGGAAGGAAGGAAGGATCTTTCCGATAAAAATACAGGCTCCATTTGAAGTAGAAAGCTAGGATTCTACTCTCTGGTCAGAGTTCAGTGACAATGGAAAAGGAATTATTCCATGTTGTCCTAAGTCACTTTGGTTCAAGAGTAACAAGCTGCGCATTTCATACTGCTAATAAATTCCTTCTAAACTGAGTAAGCCTCAATTTAGCCAGAGCTGCCCAGGTTTATTCTTGGATATTAGTTAGAACAGTTATTCTAAATATGAAATACAGGGTCAGAATTCTATTTGTATTATATTTATTTGTAAGTCATATCAACAGAATGGTAAGCAAAATAATTCTCCTAGGTGTGAAGGGTGTGCCAAGACTGTAAAAGAGATACTGGGAAGATATGTTTTGCTATAAACAAGCACCTGAAAAAGGTTATTCTTTGTAGTGTTCCTATTTGGACTCACAAATTAAAGCTGTCATCAAAGTAGATCTGATTATTTTGCACATGGCTTTCCTGAAAGGATGTTATGGTTTTCTCGATATTTGGTGGCTGGTGATAAATTAAGCTTTTATGATGTCATGTGAAAGGCCACTGCTTGGATTTCCTCTTCTATAGAGCGTGCTGAGGGATACATTTAGAGACCTGCTTCAAATACAAAACTGTCCAACCTCCCTCAACTTTTTCATTAACCATTTGTTTTAGAGACTCCCCTTACCAAATTAAACAGATTTATATACACTAGACAAAGATAATAAAAGATACATATTTTATGTTCACACAGAAAGCTAAAGTAGTGTGTTGGACAAGAAAAAAATCATGTTTTGGCAGTACAAAACAACTGAAAGTTTGATGAACAGGTTTTCAAACTCTTCAGAATTCTTAATCAGGTTGTACAAGAAATTGATACTGAAAACTTCAAGAGAATGAATTTTGCCACATTCTTAAGATGCGATCAGGGAGGAAACTGCAGATAGTACTTCCCTCCCTCCCTCACACTTTCACTCCTTTCCTCCCTCCCTTCCTCCTTCCCTTCCTCCCTGTTTCTCCTTCCCTCCTTCCCTTCCTCTCTTCCTTCCTTCCCTTTCCTTCCCAGCAGGCAAGTAAGTGGCTCCTGCTAGGTGAAAATGGAATGAAGGAGAGCACCAGTGGCCAGTGTGATGCAAGCAGAGAGGGACTGCAGGACGGTGCACCATTTTTCTACTGAGTTTTTCCCTGCAGATTTCCCACAAATAAAAACTATGCTAGTGGGAAGGTGACAAGGATGATCAGCAATTGTAACAGTTCCTTCCAGATTCACCATCAACTTGTGGGAAGCTGTCAGTAGTGCTAAACAACAGCAGTGCAGTGGTGTTAAAGTAGCAAAAGAAAAAAACCAACCACCCAAATTTCATTCCTTAGGGAGTAATGGGTCCCAGCAATCTGTAAGTTAGTTCATTTGAGGTACCCTTGTTGACAAAGTTTGCCCTATGGATGCAGCATTTCAGTCAGTTGAAGATAATAAAAGTATCAAACAGACACCAGAATTTTAGTAATATGTAGAGAAGGTCTTCCTCCTCCAGCAAAGGGACTGCATTATTGAATGGTAAAATTCAGCATTTGCTAAGTCATACAAAAGAACACAGAACGTAATAAAAATATTGCTCTAGTATAGGTTTGGGAAGAGTATAATTCATTTAAGGCCAATAGTGTTAACTTTGTTTTTTGCAGGTTTTTTTGGATGGCCTAATTAACTTAATGATCTATTGCACAAGCATTTCCCCTCCTCTCCCCTTCATTAGACATAGGGACTGTTCAATATCCTGATATAGTTTTGTTAAGGACAACAGGACTTGTGATTATTCACCAGAAATGTCTAAGAAAAATATTTCTCACCCTAGAAAGACATTGATACAACATATCCATATAAATCACAAACTTGTGAGTCTTTCTACATATTTTAAAGTACTTGTGACCTTCAAAAACAGGCTATTTTATGAGTTTGAGTCTTCCAGCAGATAGATTTTTATGAGTACTATGAGAACAGTTCAGTGATATCATTTATCATCTATTGAAAACCACAGAATCTGACATTTATTGTTGACAAAGTGCGGTGTCATGGGAAGAGCTTTGGAGATTCACAAGATCATGGGGCTAGAAGGGAATAAATTACCCCAAAACTGTTAGGCAGGATGATCAAGGGATGAACATACATGGGGAATATTTTTCAAATTCCAATAAATACAGGAATTAGAAATTAGATCAGGAAGCTGCCTTATGCCAGGAACAGGCTTACGGTATGCAAGCCATATTTTCTCTGGGCTACCTGGAAACCATGTGGAATAGGTTTTCACTTTCCACTCAGAGGTCAAAAAGTATAAAGATTGGTGATCCAGAGGTGAGAGATAAACTAAAATAGAAAACAAAGAAACAAAAGAGACAAGGTTGCAAGGACTGGTTAGATGCCATCATTCCAAACTAATGAAACTATTATGCCATGGGTAAATGTTGGAATATCAACTCAGAATTGAATAAGTCTATGAGAGAGGTAGAAAAGACTTATATGTAATCACCTATAAACCTTAAAAACACCGTTATGAGATTGTTATTTTATTTTAATAAGGTTTCACATCCTTCTGACACTTTAAATTTGCTGGTACTGCTATACCTGATGATATACATACATTTTAATGTGAACAAATCACTACAAATTGATTTCACAGATCAGTTCCATTAAATTAATGTGTTTGAATAAATGGATGCATGAGAGAGAATTATGAGCAAACCCCAATTGCCAGGAGTTCTTTGTAGTGGTAAATGCTAATTGTTTTCATATGCTAGCTTTAAAAATGTGCTGAATTTAGAGAACTAACAAAAATAAATCTACATTATGATGATTTGAAATAAAAGTATATTGCAATAAAGTTCCACACCAAGAGCATTACTCTACTGGATTATCTGTAATGGAGAAAAGTTTAAACCAATTTATGCCTTGTCTATACTGGGAATTCAAGGTAATTTCAGGATGATTTTCACCATTTTTTTCCTTCTACAGTACTATAATGCAGAAGGGGAAACAGATCTAATGGGCTAATCCAAACTCTGCTGAAATTAGCATTCACTTTTGCTGTCTCTGGATTAACTTTCCCCCAGGACGGTTATCTCAATAATGAACCATTTTTGGCAAGTGAGGCAGTCAAATAATTTTCCCTGTATTTACATTGTCAGCCATGTGATTTGGCTGACATAAGCAGACCGATAAGGCCTGCATATGCTTTATGTCCTTGTGTTGATTACCTTGTGCACTGTTTCCATTAAAGCAATTAAGCACCATATTGCACAGCACGCTGGGCCCACTCCCGCTGTTTGCTCCATTCGCCCTTTTATCTCCATGGTCAATGTGCTTGTCAGAGCCCGTGCTGATGGACTCTTTTTCCCTGAGGTTGAGCTGAAGTATTGTTTTCACACTGACAGCATTCTCTC
>JANHZU010007847.1:5896-23880 GCA_032468055.1 Acrochordus granulatus | reverse complement strand
GTTCTTAAGTAATTTCACAGCATCATCTGCACACAAAGTATACAAGTAATATAACACTAGCATCACTCCCAGCACTAAATAAACAAGGGGGTGTTTGTTTGTTTGTTCATTTGTTTATTGTGGGAGATTTATAAGAAAACATGAAAATGATAGTTAAAAACAATACAGCAATAGAAGGGGAAAAAACAAAACAAAGATAGCAAATCTGGGCAGTAACATACCCACTCCTCACAAGGGGCTACACCCATCCATACAAAGGGCTATATGAACTGCCAGGTCTTCATGGTCCTCTAAAATGCTGAAATATAGAGTGGAAGCCTCTTGAATCTTAGAGGAAACCTCATTCCAGAGAGTAGGAGGGCAAAAGCTGCAACAAAGAAGAGCACTTCTAGGGTGCCAATAGATGGCATTGTGTAATTGGAGAAATCTGAAGTGCACCAACCCTATCAGATCAAAAACAGCTGGGTAGATGTTACAGATCCTTGCCTCACTCCCTCCATAGTGTGAATCATTTACTAAGTATTGAGCTTATTCTTACATACACTCTATTTCCATCACTCCTAACTGCATTCTACAATCAACCTTCAGCTCCATATTTGTGCAAAATATTCTGTCATTCATACTTTATCTGTCTATCTGACAAACTTCTATATTGCCCATTTCACCTAGAAAGTTTATCATATGCTTTCTCTAAATCAAACAATTTATAATGAACTTTTTTTCTCAATGTCCTGCTGAAGATCAAAAATCTCATCTACGCACCTCCTGCCTGGCATAAAGTGGCATTGTACCCCCCCCAAATGTTGCTCATTGACACCAATTATATTGGTCCACTCAGAATTCTGCCGAACACTTTCCCATGCCCACTTATGAAACTAATCCTTCTTAGTATTTGCATTTCTTCTTACTAGCATTCCCTTTGCATAAGAGAACAATAACTTTATTTTCTATTTTGTCAGACACAGGTGCAATATTCACAGACATATTAAGCAAGTCACATAACCAGCAAAGATAGTTTCTCCAGTTATACCACCTATATCTGCAAGCTTACCATTTTAAATATATAGCATTTATTGTTTTCTTTTAATCAATCTTTTTAACACTAATATTAACAGCAATTATTTCAACTTCACAGTAGCATATCAATGTCATTTCCATACATTCCCATTCCCTAAAATACTTCTCCTAGCATTACCTGATTTCATTTTCATCCTAAATCATTTCATTCGATTTTTCTTACTTCCACTCATTCTTCTGGAGTTCCTTGCTGGACCTTTCTAGCTATTTCTAAAACAGTTATTTATTTGTATATAAATATGCTGCAAATTTTCTCTGTGTTTTGTAATTTTAACCATTCATTAATTACATTTTGTGTAACCATCTTCTTTGATTATTTTGTGCAACCATGTTCTTTGCTATATATGCATTATACAAAACTTTTTATTCTCACCTCCATCCTTTTTCCTTATTTGCATTGTGTTCTTGCAAAAGGAGTATCTTCTAGTATTTTTTCATGCTAGACTCTCTTCCTGATGCCGTGATGAAGTCATTTCACTCTAGTTCTTTCATATATTTTCTTTTCTTCCATGTCCATTTTTGCTCAGATCCATTGCTGACACTATCACATTACTGACACTATCACATCGATAACTTTTTACATTATATCCTTCATTAATCTCTTAATCTTTCATCATAAATAAACCAACCATGTTTTTAATTAAATCCTTTTCCATGTTGGATATGAATGACAATATGTTTAAGCCACTTACACAAAAACTCGGAATTTTCTAAGCTGATGTCAACTAATCAAGATTCAGTCTTGAGTTTCCAAATGACCCATTCCCTTTTTCTGTGCTCTTTAATCTTGTTAGCACCCATTCATTCAAGTTACTTTATCACTTGCCTAATTTTACCTTTTTATCAGAATGTTACTCTCTGTGTAACATTTTAATCTATCCCTGATTTTCCGTTATTGCCATCGAATACCACCAACCTCTGAATTTCTACTTTCAAAATCAACCTAGAACACTTCAGTGTATACCTGCATTGTAATCCCTTCAATCATAATTAAATCTGGATTTTCACTTCTTTATATGGATTCATCAACTCACTGTAAAAGATCAGGCCACCTTTGTTCAGATTCATTCAGTTACATCCTTCTGTTCCTCTTTGTTTCACAACCACACAACATATCTAGTGTTCTTCTTCCATTTCATTATTTAATTTCATCCATGCTGTTTGCTATTTAATCCTCTGATATACTTATTTTCCATATGCTGTGGTTGTCACCAAATGAGCCCATAGTTATTGACAACTATGACTCTTTATGGCTCTAGTCCTTCAAGGCTTTCACTTATTGTTTTTCAGTAAGTTGAAGAAGGTGTAGAATAAATCACCAGCTTTGGATGTATTCTGCCAATTGCAACTTTTCCTACTAAAGGATGGATAGCACCATCTGTATACCACAAGTACAACAAAAGTTAATTAATCTAGTGATTCCCTTGTAAGCCAACATATTGTTATCTTCCTACTACTACCTAGGAGATACCTATATGTGTTCAATATATAGATATTATGGTTCTTTAAAATATGAACATTATTTTGCCATCTCTCTGAATCCTAACAGGCAATACTGTATTTTAAGCAAAACCCAAAGTGTTTTACCAATTCACAGGAATCAGAGTAAGACAGAAATCTTATTAAGATCCAAATTAATTGAAAGAGTGTTAATCTTAAAAAAATGATACTCAAACGGGTTAGAGAACTTTTAGAAGCAGTATTTCCCATATTCAGAATAAGTAAAAGCAAACAAAAATGGCCAACTTTCACCTATCCTTAACACATTTCCTTTATGGTGCTGTATTATTATATTTAAAAACTTAATTGTGCTAATTTGAGACCTAAGGCCATTTACTTATACATAGCACAGCATATCATCAATAACTGTGATGATAATGTAAACTGATGTATAAAGTTATTATATATAACTACACATATAATTCTCCAAGAAGCATTATCACTTCCCCTATAGTACTGCCCATCTTTAAAGAGAGAAAGATATTCAATTAAATGCTACAATATTGTTACTACTGGAAATCCTTGATATACGCTGGAATATAATGCTGAATACAAATAATAACTCTCATCTCTTCTTTAAGCAGATCATGCTATTGATTTTGTTACTTCCTAAATATAATTACAATAGAAGAGAATATCTGTAGCTCAAGGTTGAACTGTAGAGTACTTGGTGCTCTCTGAACTTGGCTGTTTGCAGACATTTCATTACCTGACTAGGTAACATTATCTGTTGAGTGATGTGGAGTTTGCTGCCTATTTATATGTAGTAGCTTGCTTTGCCAGTTTCAGTGGGAGTATAATTTCCTCGTTGGTGGCTCCTTGATTGGAATATTGTTGCCTGCTTGTTTGTCTAATGCTAATCCCTGTGTATCTGAATATTGGCTGGGTAATACAGTTAATAATAATAAAACTATTTTAATAAAAATAATAATAAAACTGGGTAATACAGTTACTCTGTATGTTTGCCTATATAGCTGAGTGAAATATTAATGTAGCATTATCATTAATTCTCCCCCTTATTTAGGACATACCTGCTTATAGGTCTATCTTGTTTATTCCAGGAATCAGAGTTTAAGTTTTAAACAAGCAAACATAGCCTGATGTCCTCTTTTTGAACAATTCTAGCAAATTCCTGGCCTTGTGTTATGAACCTTTCTCAGACTTCGGTAAAGAAAATTAGATCAGACAGTAATACATTGCAGAGTGAAACCAGATTATTCACCTGGTGAGCTAAAATAAAATCAGTGATGACACCCGGAAGCAGAATACGGGAAATAGAATATTTACATAGAAATTGTTTGTATTTTTCCTTCTGGTTTTCATTGGTTTAAAAAAAAAATCCAGACAACACACTGCAGACAGGTTCTTCAGAGCAAAGGAGTATACATTTTCTAAAACTATAAAAATGAATTGCCATGTGATTATGTTGAATACATATAATTGCATAGCATTTAACACTTAAACCTATGATTATCAAAAAGGGAGGAGGGTTTTTTAAATGTCTCACTCGATAAACTCATGCTTTTACCTATAGGAGATCATATCACAGCTAAATGAATTTAGGTCTGTGGGACAGAGAATTGTACAGTCGTGTTAAACAGCAGTAATATGACTGTTGGCTTTCAGCTCCCTCATCAAGAGTTTGCTTTTCCAAAAGGAGAGCATATTGTCACTCATATTTTAAACTTAAGTTGTAAGACTTTTTTTTATTTTACAGGATTTAAAAAATAAACAGACTGACTTTACTCTTTGTCTGTATATTATATTATACTCACACATACATCTATCATCCATCTATCATCTAAGAGAGAGACAGAGTGTGTGTGTGTGCACTTGCCCACATGCGTGTATGCTTGCCTGCCTGCCTGCCTGTTTTGGTTTGCTTTATTTTACCTGAAAGCTTTTGTAGCTGTGTTGAAGACAAGATGACTTCCCCCATACCATAATAGATTTCTGTACTGTACTGTAGAATGTTTTCTTCTCCCCCTTCCTTGTATATTTTTAGACCCCAGTGGCAACAAAGAAAAAAGCATTTATAGAAAAAACAAACAGTAACCTAGATTGTGCTTTGAACTTCAATTCCTGTAAGGCAAAAGCGGAAAAGCAACGATGGCCATGTTTGATTTAGTCAGTTGACTTTTGATTGTTCTTTTGCCTTCATGAGCTCATCCTTACCAATGTTCAGATAAGCCTAAGAACTGTACCATGAAGTAAGTCTCACTGAGGCCAATCCTACTTGCTTCTGAGTAGACATGCAACGAATTACATAGCTTAAACAAAAGACCTGGCACAGAGTTCCAGTCTGCCCCAGAAATAGTTTGTAGGCTCCAGTTCATACTCTATCTGGAGACCAAATAAGTAGGTATCTTACTTTGTTCAATAATGTTAACAGAATAGCTGAATAGTTGCTGCTCCCAGCCTTATTTTTAACTGCCCTTTTTAGAAAGTTGTAATAACTTTGCTTTTTCATGACATGAACTAAGTGCAAAAATACAAATTATTAAGTCTATATGACTGCAAATGAATACCTTCCAATTTCATTTGCAAGTGATATGGTGAAGATTAGAAAAATGCTCTTGTTGATTTGCAAAAAGCCAAAACTCATCTACAACCCATGACTGTTGAACAAATGGAATGAGACATTCTCCACATTCTCCAATGTGGCTGCAGATGCAGTAATCTGATTAGCTTACAGTAAAGATAGTTATGAAGTGCAATTGTATGTATGCATGCATATGTACAGTCTGAGGCATTTTACAACACTTTCAAAAACATGTCTATAATTTAAAATGAATGAAACACTTTAAACATTTGAATTATGCTATTTTATTATGTTTTACATTACTAATATTTACAGGTGCTGCTTATTATAGTTTTATAATGCCCAACTTCCAACAACACTATTAAATGAAGAATGTGAAATTCAAAGTCTGTCATTTGTTTTTTGTATCTGGTGTATCTTAATTATGAAGCATATTAGCACTCTGTTTTGGTGATTGTGTGGAAAATCATAGCTTCATGATTGCTGTTTGATTTATTTCTTAAATATAATCAAAGCAGGTCAAAGTCAAGTACAGGGCATTGATTTTAAGTAGTTGTGTGAAAACCAAACTTTGGCATGTATGATAACCTAAAACAAGATTTTTAAAAAATAATAAAAGAATCAATATTTGGCTATTGTGCAATAATTTATTTACAAAGCAATTCTTCAGGTGAACTGTAAAACTGAAGGATAAATTTCTAAGAATCACTAATATTTTATTTATTTGCCAAATCTATGTCATAATCTGTGGTTAACTATCAACTTTGTAACCCTCATTCAGTGTACAGTATATCTGCTATAACTTGGAAGGAAATCAGTCTTGCTTTCCTTTCATTTTGCTAAAGATGAAATATTAGTTCTGTGTGGGGGAGAGAGAGAGATTCAAGTTGGTCTATGAACAATGGCAAAAAAACCAACCCACCCTACAGAGACATTTGTTTTCTGTTTTACTTACCATAGGATTTTCTTCAAGGCGATTGTACCAAAGCAAAGCAGAAACTCAATTGGAAACCTAGTGTCACTTTTGATGTAAGTTTTTTTTTCTCCATATACTTTCTTGAAAACCACTTTTAGAAACAAAAGACAGTTTTTAATTTGTAAATATCTAATTCAACAAAAACAAAATGATCTTAACAAAACAACAATTCAAAAATTTCTGCATAGTGGCAAAGCATCCAGTAATTCTCCAAACTTTTACAGTGATGAGACTAATTAAATTATTCTAAACAATCAGTGGATAATAGCTGACCACATAAATAATTGTATATTGAAATGTATATTTCACATTTTTCCAATACAACATTTTTCAGATTGAGTATTTATTACAAAGAAATTCAGCTCAGAAAAGAAAGTAAAAGTGTATAATTCAACAAATGGAAAATAAATGTGCATTCATGGCAACAACCAGCTGAATTTTTTTGGTGTCTGAGGCAAGTATCCAAATTTTACACACCACAGTGGAAAGAGGATCCAAATAAGTCGATCAATTATTATCCTTTGAAGAAAGTGCTAGAAGTTGCATCATAATTATACTTCTAGTTCTGATCCCATGGATTTTGTGAATACATTTCAGAAAATACTTGGAGCTGTAATCCAGTTACAGAAAAAAATTAGTACAGTGGTCATGGGAGATGAAGGGGTTACAAATTTAATAGGCTCACTCTAAATAGTGAGTCAGACCATTTTCTCTAACTCACTCTAAACAGAAGGTCTAACACATGTTTATGTATGTGTTTCTTCTCACAGGAGCTGGTGAATGAGATGGTGAAAGCAGATGTGGAACTGATGAGAAATAACCCCAATGCATGAATCTGCCCCTCTTTCCTTATTTGCTCCATCAGTTTTAACTGAAGCTCCAGGGATGAAGCCTAATGATGAATCATCCAGAAGACATTGGTGGGGCTGGAGATGCTAAGCTTCAGTGGTGTTAGATGATTTGTTGCTCCCATTATATTTCCCTCACTTTCATGATGGATCCGTCCTTTTTTTCCAAATTAGAATCCTACATCATGTTTTTACATTCCTTTCTGATAGGAGATTGAAACAGAGAGGAGAGTTTGCAGTGTATAATCAAAATTGATCTTGTCATTTCAGATTTTCTTTTTATATTAAAATATATTTCCATAAATGGGTATTTTAATGCTTTCTCCACTCTGAATGGAGTGTACAAAATACACTCCCATTGTATTGTACGTTGTACAAATAAATACAAGCAAAAGTTGTATATTTTTTTCCTGAAGTTTGGGTATGTCTTTTACAAATACAGCCTAAAATAAAAAGAGGAAAACATTCTTAAGACCCATTTAAATCATATCATTATTCCCCATTATATTCAGTCTAAATTCTGAAAACATCTTCAGTTTAATATTCAAGCAGAACAAGGTTTGTAAATATAAAATGCATCACACACGAACCATACACAAATTACATATAATTTAAAAATCTGCATGTAAAAGAGGAATTGCAAAGGTTCTGGTTTATTCAGTGATAAATCTCAACTGGTGTCTTTGGAATGTCACACTGCGGTTATTTGTTCAAGAAGTAAAAGAAACTTGCAGATTTTTGCTTTCTCCTGCTACCTTGAATTGTTTGCCCTTCCTGCTGCAAGACACTACGGCTGTATGTATTAGGAACATCTATAACAATTGAGCCCCCAATTCTTGTGTGTGTGTATGCCATCCTGTTTCTGCTTTCTATAATTAGATATATAGAGCCTAAAGCAGCTACAAAATGGTCTTTAAAATATTTTTAAAAAGGGAGAGAAATCCAGAGTTTAAAACAAATAGATGCTGTTCACACTTTTTGAGCAAATGTATCCAGTTGATGAGAAGGTTGTAGATCCCATGAATTTATCTTCCAATTGATTCTTCCACCTGTAAAACTTTGAAAACTGCAAGGCAATTGTTCTCAAGGCAAAGTTGCTGAAGCTCACTATTATAATGGTGAAGTCACATTGGGTTGGGGCCCATCTCACACTAGAAGATCTGCAACAGTCACTGTGGAGGGATGCATGTATACATATAGCAAAATAAAACGTAAAAGGGAGCATGTGAATTTCCAACTAGCATGGAACCTATTAACATTTTGTAACATCTGTAAAAGTGAAGATCACACACACACACACACACTCCTCACCTTTTACTTTCGGAAGGTGTGTACCAGAGAATGACCACTGAGGCTTGGCGCCGAACTGGACTGCTGCTGGAAAGGGCAAGAAGAGCTCACCCGTGGGGCTCCCAAGTGGGACCAGATATTCCCACAAGGCCGGGCGGGTCCTGCTGTTCCCGCAGATGTAAGGATGGGGACCCGGCAGAGCAAGAACTCTTGTTGGGCAGGCAAGGGGCATCCTGTAGCCACCTTTGGGCTTGCCAGGAGGGTCAGCTTTGTCTCCTACAGAAAAGCTTAACAGCCTAAGGATCGCGCGCAAACCGGACCCCTGAAAAAGGAGGAGGATGAAAGGTAACTCAAACCTGCCAGAATCCCCACGAAAGGCTTGGGCGGCCCTGTTTTCCTTGCGCCCCACTCCCTCCCGCCTTCCTCCGGTTGCTTGCCTCTCCGGTTCCTGCCGCCTCGGGATGGCTTGGCTGGAAGTTGGTTCCGCTCTCGTAGTTGGTTCTCCCTCGTAGGGGCGGCTCAGAACCTGCAGGTTCTCAGCCGGGTCAGCTGGGCGAGGCCGCAAAGCAGTCGGAAGAGCCACTTTTGCAGCTTGGCCGCGGCCCTCCCCCAGCCGTTCCCTTTCTTTCAGGACCGAGTGATCGCCGACCTGGCCGGAGGATTTGGGGAAAGCAGCGACTCTCCGCGACGCCCCCGCTCTTTCTCTCTCTCCAAGTTCCCCGGGTCGTCGAGACCCGTTAACCTGGAGCCTCCCTAGTGCCCCTCTCTTCCCGATGTAACGGCACTTTAGGGATGTATTTTGCTCCAGGTAAACCAAAAGGAGAACTAGGGGCTGCTCTACTTCGGGAGGAGGGTAGATGCGGCGCCTCTTAGGCTTCCCACTGAAGTCCCGGCCTCAGACGCCGCCTGCGCTGGTTTCCAATGTAGGCGGGCGGGAGCGGACGGGTAACGGGGCTGCCAGAGAACCAACGGAAAAACTAGACACGACCAAGTCGGTCAATACAACTGCTGCCTCTGATGGAGGGGGAAAGTTTAACAGGAGTGTTAATTCGAAGCAAATCGGCGCACTGCTTCTGTGGGAACAGACGAGGATCGTGCTGAAAGTAGGCCGGGACGTGACCAGCGCAACGGACGTGACCGTGGGGACTGGAGGGCTTGCCAAAAAAAATTCGATTCCATCGCTCTGTTTTCTATACAGAGTGCAAATTTCAAGCTAAGTCTCCATTGCGACTAACCTCTCCTGCGCTCAGTTTATGCCTACTCTTTTTTCTCCCAACCGCTCCAAAAAATTTGTGGTGGCAAATGTTTTTCTTCGGCCAGTGTCGCCGAGGTGGAGCTTCGTGGAGGACAAGGAGCTGCCCTTCGTCTCATCCAGGCCAGGACTTCATCCCGGTCGCTGGCCGAAATACCCCCATCTCTCTAGGTAGGATAGTTTTAAAAGGGTTGACTGCCTGAAGTGGGCGCTCAGCCACCGCGGAGTCTTTGGAGGATACTGCATCGCCCCATGATGATGACTCGCACCCCGCCAGTGCACGGCAAAACCCCGAAGCGAGCATGCGGGGGAGAGGCTCTGGCTGGAACGCGGCTGGTCTCTTCCCTGCAGGGTGAGGTGCTGCACCCGCCCGAGGAACAGTTTGTTCCTTTCCTCTGGTGCTTTTCTGGACGAGGCTGCTGCCTTGCGCAATCCAGAAGTCCCATAAATGCCTAGCTCACTCCGTCACGCCCATCTAAATGCGGCCTTGTCTGGCCCAGGGATGCCTCCAATCGACAAGCCTTCCTTTTCTCCTCTTGCTGTTTAGACCTCTTGCTTTCGGGGGTGAACACCCTCCCCAGGGCTTTTAATAATTTGACGGGAGAAGGCAGGGGCGAATGAAAAAACAAAAGGACACGCTTCCTGTGGTAGAAAATAACGAAGCAGTAGTCCTCAATGGGGCATCCTCCAGACGTGTCCATCAATCGCAGCCGGAGCATTGGCTGGGAAGAAGGGCAGTTTCCACATCTAGAGGGGGGCCAGGCGGAGGGAGGCACAGCTGCCCTACAATCCAGAGAACCGAAGAGGCTGTGGTATGACCGCCTTCTCCCCTCGGCCGAAAAGCAAGCCTGGCGCTGCTTGCTTCAGTTTAGCCGAGGCTTCAAAATAACGGAGCATCCTTTTCTTCATCGTTCCCAAGGATGAAAAAGGCAAATTGGGACAAATATCGAGAGGCCCAAGTGGCGGTTTCCTTTCCTCTCCGCGTTTGCCCGATCTCTCTCCCTCTGTCTCTCCCCTCTGTTCTCTGCCCGCTCTACTCGTACTTCCCCGCCTCGTCTGCAGAAGCTCTGGGTTTAGCGCTGCCCGGGAGGCTTACCGTATCATTTAAAGGGTGATATTCGACACCTGCCCGCTCGCCCTCAAACCTAAACTGAAACTAATAGGTGATTAGGAAGGAGTCTAGAGGCCCCCGGGACGGACGGGTGAGACGGATGGATTTTTGGAACAATGAGATCAACCTTGCCGATCGCCTCCTCCTCCCCGCCGGAAAGACAAACGAAAGAAGGTCCCGCAGAAAGCGCAGGGGGGTACTTTTAACATAACCGTAGAAATCTCTAAAGTGAAGACTGGAAAGCTGACGATCCTGAAAAAGAAGCAAAGAATCAAGTTTTCTAGTGAACGCCTGCCTGTCTTTAGGTATCTGTCCGAGACTCCTCCGTTGTAGAGAGTCGCCTCGCACCAAATCGCTCCGGATTTCAGTCGGGCCACTTGTGGGCATTGACGACCGGATTCCCTCCGCCCCAGGCGCCGCGGAAAGAGGGTCCAGGTCCCGGCCGTCTCTTAACCTCACCCGTGCTTGTGAGCAAAAGCTAATCCGGTTAAAGGGGCAATTAATCCCGGTTACCTTCTCCAGCAGTAGTGAAAGGGCACGCAGGAGTGGGACATTCACAAGATGGCAGAAATGTCCTCTTCCTAAAACGGGCGGGTCAATGGCCTCCAGGCACAACAAATCCCCAAACGGGCCGACCCCGCCACGTTTTGCCTGGCGCGGGGAAGCCAGACCAGAACAAGCTAGAGACCCTCGGCAGCCACGTGGGAGGGGCGGCCCACGGCAAGGGACGCTTCGCTCTCTGGAAGGGCGAAAGAGGCTTGAGAGGTTGCCCTCTTTCGCGGCCGAGCCAAAAAAAAGTATGCTACATACTCTGCAGCTTCCTTTTAAAAAGGCGTTTAAAGCGTTTCAGGAATAGAAATGTCAGAAATGGAGAATCCTTGTGGCTTAGTAATGGCCTAGAACGCAGCGGAAAGTTCGTTTTGGATTCAGTGCATTTTCCCTCTTAAAACGTTATCTAGGGACAGCAGCCTTCAGCCTTTTACTGCCGCTCACTTCTAATTTTCTAACAAAATTAAACTGCAGAAACAAAAGGCAAAAATCTAAGAGAAGACAAGATGATCTTTCAGTCACCCCAGCTTCACAAAGCAGGAATCTGATTGCGCTTGTTTGTTTTAAATTCAAGTGAGTGACTTGCCACTCACTTGTTTTGTTCATTCCAGTGCAACTTCCACTTTCTTATCCAGATCAATAAATTTATTTTTAGCTAAACCAAGAGCAGTCTTATTCCAAATCAATAAGCTTAGGGTTTTTTTTTAAAGAATAAGCCTCAGTCAAACAATGTTTTTAATATCTCCATGTTAGATCTATTTTCTCAGACCCCACCAACATTTAAAATACTAATTTAATACGCTCGACTTTATCTTAACCATGCGATTGAAAGTAAATTGCACTGAAATCAGCAGGATGTGTGCACAGCATTACAATGTTCAAGCCAAGAATTTTGGGATACCAGCAAAGAGAAAGTTTAAAAAAGTCATGATGGTGATCATAATCATACAAACAAAGCTATGCGGGTAAAAATGGTGGCCACCATCTTAACTTGTTTGACCCCTTCCCTGCAGACATCTATGGAAAAGTTCATCTCATTGCTAATGTCCTCCCTGCATCTCCTTTTGGTTTTCAACTGTGTGTTTCTGTAAATTTCTTCAGAATTGCCACTTGCAGTCCTTTATCTATCAGCTGAGACTTGCCTTAGTGGGATTTACTCTCAGGTTAGTGAGTATAAAGAGCCCTAATTTTGACCTACTTTGCATATGTCTAAATTACAGGGGACACTAATGCAGCCCTATGTGTGTTCCTATGGGAGAAAATGTTATTGACACTAAGAGGATACTTCTCAGTCGACTCCTCACAAACCACATCTTTAGAGGGGCAAATTTAAGAGGTCTTTTGTACAAATATCTTCACTATTTTGCAGCACTTTTTATCCATCCAGATCACCATTCACACTTACCTCAGCGTAGGCACAATTTAGCTGCCCATCAAAGACTGAATCTCTGCAAAGGAGTGGGTTTTCCTGGCAGGAGACAGAAACCAGAAAAGGCAGAATTCTGCCAATTTAAAAACCAGTTGAGAGAAATGAGGAGTGGTGGGGGTTTTTCGGGGCAGTTGCCGCATATCAAGCCCAGCTCTTGGCCCACCCCATCTGCCTCCTGCAGAGCCAAAGGTGAAAGGGTCCTGCAGGTAAAGGTTGCTCTGGGCCTCACAAGCAGTTCCCTTCTGCCCACCCAAGTTGAAACAAATCTGTTTATTGTGAATAGAGAAGGAGAAGAAATCCTCCATTCCCTCGGAAAGACGCTTGGCAGTCAAAGAAAGGAAGAAAAAACATTAGTTTGCTTGCATTTCTCGCTCTCTTCTCCCACAGAATGGTTGAAAATTCCTCCCTTGGCCACTCTACTTTGCAGGCGCAAGAACCCACAGAAAAAGAGCCTCCCATTGGGAGGGAATCAAGTTTTCAGAGAAGGCATTGTACTGCTCTCTCCTTGGACCAAGGTGGTTTTGGGGCAGAAAGAGAGAGGCCAAGGACCAGGAGGGTCAGGAGGAAGAAGCAGCATGGGCAAGCAGGCTTGAAAAGGTCCTTTGGGCTGCTCTTGGGAATTCTCCTGGCCTGAACCATCGTCACTCCTTGTAGTAACTTACTCAGTCTGGTAATAAATTGTTATTGGGTCTTGGAAAACAAAGAGAGATGCCAAGAAAATACAAAGGAAAATCTTGGGCCAATGGGAAAAGGCCTTCTCTGAAAGAAACGGGAGTGTCTGGGAACATTTGGGACAAAGAAGTGGGATCAGCTTTCCAACCACAGGAGGGACTAGAAAATGAGTCGCAGGCACTTGGACGAGAGTCTGAGGACACGTTGTAAGAAAACCACCCCCCAGCAAGTTTCAGGCACCCTATAAGTGGCCAAGCTAGTGGGCAGGAAGATCTGCAGCTGAAATTGGCTCATCTTTCCAGGAAATTGCCCTCAAATGGCTTTGGGAAGGTAGTGCACAGCCTATGAGCGATTATGGGTTTTAGACTTCTGAATGTTCAAGCAAGGTGCTTCATCTAGTACTAACTTCATTTGATTCAAACTGTATGCTGAACTGTTCAGGTTCACACAACTCAAAAGCCTGTGTGCGGTTCACAGCAGCTAGACTTGCCAGTAACCTGACTGATGTATTCCTTGGCTTGTGAACGGCTTGAATTCCCCAGGCTAAGGAAGAGCCTTCAGGTGAGGCAGAGCAGGTTCTAAGCCAGGCAGGGGCTGTTTTGCCTTAGTAGGGGCTAAACGCAGTTGCGATAGGGAATGGCTTTGAGAGAAAAATGACAAAACATTTTCGACAGCGAAACACTCTTTAACAAGAAAGCTGTAACTCAACTTGGCTGCTGTTTTTAGTACGTTGACGCTGGTTTTGATTATTGGACCCCTTGCAACTGATTTCTGGCTGCGCTCTTATGGACCTTTACCTGGGACAAAGTCCCCCACCCAGCTGAAAGCTTCCTGGTACCCTCAGAATAGGGCTGTGCCGCTCTCGGCCATCAGACGCCACTGCCTTCCTCCCCACTGCCTTTCTTTCCTGTCAGGGCTTTGCACCAATCCTCCTTCTCCCTAGAATTCGTGTGGCATTTTTCTTGGGTGGCGCCAGGAGCCTATCAGTATGTCTTTTCACGTTCTTGGACTGGTCAGCATGTGCAGAGGCCACCTCCCTCTAACAGCAACTACAGGGAACCAACAAGAATAACCGGTTTAAGGCTAAACAGAACCATTTTTGGAATTTCTTTTACACGACATGCAAACCCGTATATGTGTCTGGGTTCACAACATTCCAAAGGTTCTGGTGGAAGGACTGGAGCGATGGAGACTTACAGAATTTGTCAAACCAATTGGTGAGGCAACGTGCTTAGATGCTGTTTCCTGGTTTAAAAAAAGAGAATGAGCGCCCAGTTCCACCGTCAATGAACCTGCTACACAGGAGAGTGTGGTGCTCCTACATCCATTTCCTTGGAAGTGGATTCTGCCAACTATCCTTTGGGCAAGGAGACCCACGCATTCTGAGTGTTGAACCTTCTTCGCCATTTCTCTCCCTCCTGCGCTTTCTCTGAGCAAACTCTTGCCAGTCTTTGGTACCACAGCTCTTTTGCTATGGTTCAACTTAGACCCTGCTTTTTATCTGCTGCAATCTTCTTCCTGCCTTTAATTCCCCACTCCCACCTGGGTCCTCTTTCCTTAGTTTTTTGTATTTGTGCCCACTTCTCAATCTAAGAGGCAACTGACTGGTGAGTCAAGCCCTGTCACTTGGAACTTACCATGGAGGCTGCCAAAACAGCATCCTGCATGTCTGCAGTGCACCATTTCCCCCTTGTAAATTTAATCACTCTTTCTCCCACCAGATACCTTGGGCTATTGTTTCATTAAATGTGACTAATTACAAGAAAACACAGTTGCACATCCCATGAATCCTTCTCTGGTAGGCCGCAGATTGGGGCCTGGCTCACGTCTTGTCTCCTGTGTGTCCTTTCTAGCCTGTTTTTAGGGTGTGGAAGAAGCCTTCCTTCTCCAGCCCCTAAGCCTGGCCCAGTTACAGAAGCAAAGCAAGGCCCTTCCTCATGGAAAGGAAGGGTGCTTGGCTCCGCCTATGTAGCCTCATTTGGCCTGGTTCTTAACTTGTCCCATTGGGAGCTGAAGGATCTCTTCAGAATAAGCTTGCTTAACACTGTGGTGGGGAGGGGGGAGGCTTTTTCCCAGGAACTCGATAGGTAGTCCTCCAAGTCAAAGAAGAACCAAGTGGATCATGACCAAATGCATTTTGGAATGGGATAATTCAAACTGTCCCAGAGCCACCCATCTTTCTATTGCTTGTCCTTAAGGCCAAACATTAAGGCCAAACAGGAAGGTGTCAGCTTCTCACACCTTTAAGATTCCTCCTGCCTGCTGGATACCTCCTAACATTTGTCCAATTTTTAATATTTTCAAAGTGCTTTCTAGAAGAATCACTGGGGTCTCAGAAACATGGAGCTGTGTTGTCGCTGTTTGAGTTTCTGAATGTAAAAACAAATGGGCGAGAGGAAGGAAGAAAAGAAAGAAAGAAAGAAAGAAAGAAAGAAAGAAAGAAAGAAAGAAAGAAAGACAGAAAGACGGAAAGAAGGAAGGAAGGAAGGAAGGCCACCCACAGAAAAGCATTTTGAAATGGCATCTGCACAAAATTATTAAATTATACTTTCAAATAAAATCAAGGAATCTCCTATGTTTCTCTTCCCCCACCCACCAATGTTAAAATTAATGATGCAGTGAAAATTGTAAGACTGTAATGCTGAAGTGGGAGGAAAGAGAAAACATATAACTTTCTGGCTTTTCCTTGTTCTTACATATTAGATTTTATATCCTTGATATTGTAAATAAAATTTATCTTGACAGTTTGCTAGTTTGAACTATGTCCAATTTCAGTCAAATGTGATCTTCTTAGCAATGTTCTTATTAAATCCAAGACTCAGATTTGAAGAGAGAAAATGTTGGTGTGACTTATAGTAAAATGATCTAAGGAGTAAGTGGAAAACACTTGAGTTTTTACTGTTTAGGAAATGTGTGAATTCAGCCTTGGCAACTGAGTGGTACATACTGGGGGTGGGCTAGAGATGATATCTGTTTCTCATGTGACAATCTAAAAATAGTTTTCTTCCCCCACAGAAAAGCCATTTATTTTCCATCGGTAACTCATGTTTTAGAAAAGATAATTAAATGGAATTCCACATGAAATTCTGCCCATGCTACATTCTGTACTGTAAAATCTTTTCTGAACGCCACTATTATCTATGCTTTACCCATTTGAGGACACAGATGAGTAATTCTGCTTTTAATGTGTCAAACACTCCTTATTGAAAATCGTTTTTGCTTAAGAACGGCACTATTGGCTTCCACCATGCTTACTTTTCCTAATTTCATTTACAAAAATAGCCTTTATTTGCAAAAGGCTTTTTTTCAATTAACAAAAAATGTGGGGTTTGACAAACTGCAAAATGCAGGCATTGGCAAATCAAATCAACTGCTTTACACACATTTAATTTCAGTCTGAACATACAATTCAATTCATTTCTTGTTTATGTAGAAATAGCTCTCAGTTTGAGTGGTGCTTGCTCCCATGTAACCTAAGTAGGATCCATGCTCCTCCAGAAACACAGCCCTTCCCCCTAAAATGGTAGAAATTGATGAGAAGAAAAGGCTTTTGTTTTTTTCTGCAGAACACTGTCCCAACCCATTATTTTAATTCATTCTCAACATTCAGGTGGGAGGAAAAAGTTCCTCCAACTTTTGAGTGAGTTCTAATTGTCACATAAGCTGAAGGAATTGTTCTTACTGTTATTATTATTTAAATTTCTTTGCTTTCCAACTCTCAGTGATATGGAAGGTGGATCATCACTTGCAGGTCAGAATGCATGGCACAATCCTAATCCTGTTTTCTTGGAAGTTAAGACAAAACCTGCATCCAGAAAAAAGCTAGAGTAGACGCTGTCTCAAGGCAGTTCTCAACTCTGGGATTGTGTGATATAATCTTGCTAGACTGCTCAATCTAAACCATCGAAGTGTTGTTAAGATCACTGTCATAGATGCACTGTCCGAATTGACACTGTGTTCCCCACCCTCCATTGCTAAGGGCAATTCTAGACACAAACTAAGCCATTTTAGATGCTCACACTTGTCTAGTTGCTTGATTTGTATTAATTCTCAGGTAAATGTGCTCAAACGTTAAAGAGAAAACCTGGGCAAATTAAATATTTCTGTCCTATGTCTAGATGTACACATTCTGAAGCTGGTTTCAGCCAACATCTGTTTTATATTCCGATTTGCTGCCTCGACTAACGGGAACCACGGATCGCAGAGGCGCCGATCTTTCGGACTTCGGCCAAATCGCAGCCTTGGAAGCCCATTCAGGGAAGGTACCTTTTCGTTCCCTTCTCCTCTACGTGCGCCGCAAGAGCTTCCGCGACCATTAGACCTCACTCCAAGGCCTGATTCACAATACGATATCAGATTAAGCAAAAATATCCACGTGTAAAACTCTTTAAATCCTCCCATTCGCGGTTTTGAAGGCAGCGATCAGCAGCTTCCCTCGTCTGCAGTTTCGGAAAGGCTGAACCTCCTGCCAATGAGCCGGAGACTCTAACCAGATCCCTCCCGGTGTGGAAGCGGCCCTGGGCAGCCCCGCTCCCCGCCAGGGCGGCCTCGGATCTCCCCATCGCGGCCCGTTAGAGACGTCCCTCCGGAGGTCGCCTCCGAGCCGAGCCGAGGCGAGCCGGGGTGCCGGGCGACCTCGCTGGATGCCTTCGGGCACGCGAGGCCGGAAGATCAGCGAGGGAGACGCCGCACAAAGGCGCCATTCAGCGGCCGCCGTCAGGCACCCCCAGCTCGGGCA